>JAVSCE010012397.1:0-30070 GCA_032199065.1 Smutsia gigantea | reverse complement strand
CTCCACATCGCTAATCATCAGAGAAATGCAGATTAAAACCACAATGAGATATCACCTCACATCAGTGAGGATGGCCAACATCCAAAACACAAACAACAACAAATGTTGGCGAGGATGTGGAGAAAAGGGAACCCTCCTACACTGCTGGTGGGAATGCAATTAGTTCAACCATTGTGGAAAGCAGTATGGAGGTTCCTCAAAAAACTCAAAATAGAAATACCATTTGACCCAGGAATTCCACTCCTAGGAATTTACCCTAAGAATGCAGCAGCCCAGTTTGAAAAAAGACAGATGCACCCCTATGTTTATCGCAGCACTATTTACAATAGCCAAGAAATGGAAGCAACCTAAGTGTCCATCAGTAGATGAATGGATAAAGAAGATGTGGTACATATACACAATGGAATATTATTCAGCCATAAGAAGAAAACAAATCCTACCATTTGCAACAACATGGATGGAGCTAGAGGGTATTATGCTCAGTGAAATAAGCCAAGCCGAAAAAGACAAGTATCAAATGATTTCACTCATATGTGGAGTATAAGAACAAAGAAAAAATACTGAAGGAACAAAACAGCAGCAGACTCACAGAACCCAAGAACGGACTAATAGTTACCAAAGGGAAAGGGACTGGGGAAATGGGTGGGAAGGGAGGGATAAGAGGGAAAAAGGGGCATTACGATTAGCAGATGTAATGTTGGGGGGCATGGGGAGGGCTGTACAACTCAGAGAAGACAAGTAGTGATTCTATAGCATCTCACTACGCTGATGGACAGTGACTGTAATGGGGTTGGTGGGGGGGACCTGATGAAGGGGTAGTTTAATAACTGTAATATTGCACATGTAATTGTAGATTAATGATAATAAAATAAATTATATTAAAAAAATAAAAATAAAAAAAATAAAGCGCTCACGCACCTCAAAAAAAAAAAAAAAAGAATCATTTCCAGGAAGCCTGTAGAACAAATACTCTCCCTTAAATAATTCTGGTAAAACATGAGCATGTTCTTCAACTATAATTCTCTTCTTCCTGGACATTAAGATATGTCTACATTAACACAACCCTGTGGAGGTCTGGTTGTAAACTGCTTCATTAGTTTTGAATTTTGGTTTGTTTGTTTCTTTTTATTGAGTATATGTGTGTATGTACTGTGCAGTCTTAAGGTCTCCTTAAATGAGACTATTTATTCCCAAATCTTTCATTAATATAGAGATCATCTCCTCTTAGGTAAGGCCTCTCTCTTCAGATAGTTAAACTAAAAAAAAAAGTTAATTTTTAGAAACCAATTTCAATCTTTCCTTAACTTTGAGCCCCATAAGAGTATCTTTTGATGGCCCCATAAAGAAGATACAGACCTGTTCTCAAATATGTTTTACCAATATAAAATCTTGTATTATAACACAGTCTATAATAATCACATATAATTATATATCTTTAAATGCAGTGTAAAATGTTATAATCATTCTATATCTTTAATCATCATTCATCATAATATATATTGAGTAAATTAACTTAAATGCATTGTTCTTGCTATCCTAGATTTTTTATTAATTCAGAGTGAATTAATGTTGTTTTTTGGGGCATTGGAACTAATCAAGAGATAGATACAGGGATTATTCAGGGAGAGATGAATAGTGTGCTATGACACGCAACTTTGAGGATTGAGTAATACTCTCTGCCTGTATCCACCCTACTCAGGATCTTGGTATAATTCCCTAAGGAAAATTTCAACATGCCAAAGAGATTCTTGTAGGTTATTGCCCCTTTAAAATCTGGGATGGAGAGGAAAAATAAATTGTCGTCTGAGTCCTTTAATAGATTAAGAAACAAAAACTAACAGACATTGTCAACTGAACCAGTAACTCACTCTTGTGCAGAGTAAAGACTGGGGAAGGAGGCCAGAAGTGTTCCTCCTTGTGGAAATATGAGTCATGAAATAGGTGTTTTTCCAAAATGTTAATATTCATAAATATGTGCAATTACCATTCAAGTAATTTTACCAGTAACAATTCACTTTTATACATGTTAGCCCATTGCATTCTCAAAACAATCCTTTGTAGTAAATTTTTCATCCCCAGTTGAAACAATATGGAAATAAACTCATTGGGCCAAAGCCATATTTCAGAGTCTACAGTGATGTTAAAAATTCCAAACACAAGTCTTCAAACTCCAAACTCAGTGGACTTTTTCAGGTCATTTTATAAATTTTTTTCCTGCTTAAATAGTTGGACTTCCTGAGTGGAGGTAGGGATAGTATCAAAACAAAAATACAAATGAAAACATAGTTTACAATATTATCTTAAAACCTAGAAATTCAAATAACCCACAAGTACCATCTTTCATTAGACTAAGGTCAGCTTTTACAGTTTTGGGTATACCAACCAAACTTACTGCCCTTTTCCCCTAGCTTTCTTCTTCACAAGAAACCACAGGTTAACTAGAATAAAGGTCAACAGCCATTAATTAAAGAAGAATAGGCAAGAGTCTGTGACTTGAAAAGAATATCACCTGTTTATTAAAACATAAGAAGTACCTGAACTAATTGGATCACAGGTGATGGTAATCCATCTGGCCTTTAATTTTATCTGTGACAGTAACTCCAAAAAATATTTATATATTTAAAAATATATGTATATATTCAAAGATACCTGTTTTATGACACTGTCCTCAGAGATTGGAGATATTACAACATATTAAAAGTCTACCATCCATGAATCTATGCAAATCTTTCTAAAAGATTTTTTTATATTACATTTTATTTCTAGTATTTATAAGCTCTAGTGGTAACATGTTCTATATCGTTACTAGTAGATTTAACCTTTGTATATTTAAATGTATATTATGTGTGTGTGTGTGATTTCTTTTATTGTTTTTAAACTATCTTCTTCACCATTAAGGAACTCCAAATTCCTATATTCAGATTCTTTAAACAATCACAATCCCATCTTTCATGGTTTTATATATGTGATCATGTTTTTTCTCTGCCTTTATCTTTCCATATTGAAAATCTTTCAAGGGGCAAGACTAAGACTATCCATTTGGACAATGTTGTTGACCCTGTGAACACCTCAACCGACCACCCTGGAATCTGGTGATTCAGTGGAATGGACCCTAGTTCTGCTACTTAATAGCTATTATTTTCACTTTTTATTTGAGCTTTTTCTCTTGATATATTTTATTTAGTATTGAGTTCAATGTGGTAATTTGCTGCCCATTTATACATCCTCCATTCCTTTATGCTGCACTGCTCATAAATTTTAAATTCATTTGGAAATTTGGTAGTCTTCCTGTATTCTGTCCTCCAGATTATTTGTTTAAATAATAAGTAAAAAAGACACCACCTAGAAAGTGAAAAGATAATCCATAGAATGGGAGAAAATATTTCCAAATGATATATCTAATAAGGGACTTGAACCCAGAATGTATTAAAAACTGTTACAACTCAATATTAAAAAGACACATAAATTTAAAAATGGGCCAAAAAAACTGGAATAGACATTCTCCAAATAAGATATATAAATGGCCAATAACCACATGAAAAGATGTTCAGCATCATTAGCCACTGGAGAAATGCAAATCAAAATCATAAAGAAATACTACTACTTCATACTGTCTAGGCTGGCTAAAATGAGGACAAACAATAACAAGTTTGGTGAGTTTATAAAGAAATTGGAACTCTCATACATCATTGGTGGGAAAGTAAAATGGTGGAGCCACTCTGGCAGACTTTAACAGTTCCTCAAAAAGTTAAACATGAAATTACTATATGACCCAGCTATTCCACTCCTAGGTATACATCCAAGACAATTTAAATGTCCCTGCACATAATACAGAAAACCGTATACAAGTGTTCCTAGTATCATTATTCATCATAGCCAAAAAAGTAAGAACAACCCAAATGTCCATCATTGATGAATGGATAAAGAAAATATGGCATATCCATTCAATGGCATATTATTCAGCAATAAAAATAAATGAAGTAAAGTGCATTAATTAATTAGAAAATATTTTTAAAGGGAATGAAGTACTGATATATATGGAAATGTGAGTGACCTTTGAAAACTTTGTTAAGTGAAAGAAGACAGTTCAAAAACCACACGATATGTATGATTTCATTTATAGGAAAGGTCCATAATAGGCAAATCCGGAGAGACAGGGAGTAGTTAGTGGTTGCCAGAAATGGGGAAAACAGATATGAGTGACTGATAATGAGTATGTGGTTTTTTGAGGGGGGGTAATGTAAATATTCGAAAATTAAATAATGTTTATGGTCACACAACTCTGTGAATACACTAACACTGAATAGTATACTGTTAAAGTGTGAATTTTACAGTATATGAATCATATCTCAATAAAGCTGTTGTATGTATTAAGGCTAATCTCAGTATCAGTTTCTGAAATGCTATAGTGATTCTCCATGTTCTCCTATTATCAATTCAGTAATTTATACAAGAAAAAGAATTGTTTCCTAATCCAGAAGTTGGAATTCCCCAGGAGGCATGGGGCTCCCGGAAGTTAGCCCCTGCAGCAGTGAAAATGTCATGTTACAGGAGCACTGGATGCCACCCAGGAGGCGTGCCTCCACCTTCATGTGTTTCCTTTCTGGTCCAAAGCTGATGAGACCTTTTCTGACTCAAATATCATAGATTTCTTGCCACTAGTTAAAAACTCAGATTCCATTAATCCAGTTAACTAGGCTAATAGTAAAATGAAATAGAAAAAAGGAAAATGACTTAAATGTAAGGGGACAAGCCAAAGCAAGAGGCAAATGTGAGAGCTGAACTCACAACTCAAGAGTAGGAAGAGTCCTATGTTGCCTTCAAGGTTATGTTTCCAGCCCCTTTATCTCTGTAAGAGAAAACTAGTCACAGAGAATGTGACGCTCTTTCCCAGGTCCTACAGTGAATTAGTAGCAAACATGGATCTGAATTTCTCCACCCCGAGTCTAATATTTTTTCTGTCCCATTCTCGTTTTGGATCTTCTAACTTCTATATTAAATGAAGATAAAAATAACTTTCCCATGGTCTTCCTATTAAGAATTAAATGAGATAACATGGAAACAGCACAATGACTGGCACATTATTAGAGCTCTTTAAATATCTGCTGGATGAGTAAGTGAATAGTAAATTAATAAATGTTTGGGTTTTTTTTTCCTTTCCCATAGGTGTCAACTCAGACTTCCTTTTTCTTCAGTTTCAAATACAGAAGAAACTGGTTTGTATATCAATCTTATACTTAAGTAAAATATAATAGTAATTTAAAATAAAAGAAACAGGAAAATGTCTTCATGAGTGGAAAGAAAAGTCAGGTATTTTTTTTTTCAAACATATTAAGTGATTTGTCTAAGGTCTCATAGCTACCGAGTGATTAAGGAAGATTTTACCTGATTTCAATATCATTAGATTTTTCCCCCATTAAACTACCTCACCTCTCTTAATATTTTAGCATACGAGAAGTTTAAATTATGGCTCTTTTTAGTCAAGGATTAGATTTGTTGCAAATCATAGAAATTTTAGAGCTGGAAAAATTTGTATTGTAAATTTTAGCTGGAAAGAAACCAGGAACCTGGGATAGAGCTTGGATACCCATTTCTATGTAGAGGACATAGCTAAAAAAGCATTAACACTGAAACTTTGCTTCCCCAAAACTTGAGCAAATGTTCTTGTGGTTTATGCATATTTCATTTTCCAACCTAATTTGGATTTCTCCCATTTTACAACTAGAAAGTTTACCCAGTTAAGGTGACCATGCTGTGCAGTGCTGAGAGGCTGGCTTTGGGAGTTAGTTATACAAGACAGGGTCTGAAATCCAACCCCCACTGTATGTCAAATACGAGATAGCAGCTGCCTAATGTGTATTTGAAGGAAATAGATGCCTACATCATACAGTCAATGAGATGATTATGTGATATAATATACATAAAAAACCTAGCACAGTGCTGGCACACTGTAGGCACCTGTCAGTTATTAAGCCCCTTATCTTTCCTATTATGTGTGAGACAAGCATAGTATTTCATCCATTTGCATCTGTTGGCCTCTCCCTTAGTGTTCTGAAGGCTTTGCTTCATGTGACAATTTTAAATCTCATCTCACTGGGAGCTCCCCCTCATCAGGGGCAGAAACCTTGACTTTCTCATTGAGCCATAAGGTTTCTGAAGGTAAGGGTTGTGTGTTTTTCTCAAAGAGAAGATGGGGCTTGCAGCACTATCAGATGGTAGTCAACTGAACATTTCGGTCTTATCCTCTGTGAAACCCTTTTTGATAGTAGCTACTATGAGGGCTATGTTAAGAAGGATGCTGAAATCACTGGAAAACATGCTGTGGCTCAGTATTGCCGTGGGCACAAAGGGTGAAGGCAAAGATGAGGCGCCCTTGCCGTGGGCTGTGAGGGGAGAGAGCTGTGCTGAATCAGCCCTCCAAGTGATGACTTTGCACCAAAAGCTAAGGTGGTTCTTCATGTGTAGTAGGGCTTCACTTGTATTTCTTGGGTGAATGAAGAAATAATGTACAAAGGAAAGATTCTGTGCCTGAAAGTGATGAATTAATGAGAAAAAAAACTAGACAAAAGGGAGATCCTTTAAAGCCATTATCTGTTAAGTGGATCACCATATTTTCAAGGAGTTTCATGAATTTCATAAAACTCAAGGGAATAGAGAGGAGGGACTACCTGTGAAGTTCTCCTTAAAATGTGCTGGACGGGGTGCTCCCTCTCCTAGTAACACAGGAGCACAGCATTAAATGGCATATTGCTTAGTAGTGCCCTTTCTCTGTGGCATTAATTCTCCCACCATGATGCAGATCACTTTTATCTGTCACATCCAAGTTGAAATAGTTATCTGTGGGTACACTTTCCTCTATAACAATCCTTCCAGGATACCTTCAACTATATGTCCCGGGGCCACCTGGTACTACATGAGAGATGGAGTCATGTACGGAGATGTAATAAAGCCACTGGAAGCTACCAGAACTCTCCAGCAGTGCTCTCTCAATGAGCTGTTCAAGACAGTCAGTTAAGAAAAAGAGGTGAATACTTGTTACAGGAAAGACTCTAGACATAAATAGGAAAAAAATGAAAGAAAAAGAAAAAGAGGTAGTGGAAATGACTCCTATCCCTTTCCCTTGGATAGAACTTTCCACAAAATGGATTTCAGAATATTTGGTGAATTGAGGATATGCCTGAGTACAAAGGTTCTTTTCAGTGCTGTCTCAGTAGTGACTAGATTAGAATTCATTTAGAAAATCTTTATATGAGGCTATTTCTCTCCTTTTACTTGATATAACCAAGAAAAAGCATATGCTATTTAAATGTGTGAGGACTTAATTTTCTGATATATTTGTTTTTTTCATAAGTTTAGAAATTAAGCTTTGACACACATGTTGAACTTCTAGTTACATGGAAGTGCCATCTATAGGTTGATAATAAATAGCATAAATAGTTGTGATTCTTAATTCTTTCAGGATCACTTAAGGAATCTAGTCCAACTAATAACAATGAAGAAAACTTGGTCATGGATACTGAAGTCACTTATATGGCAAAGAGGGGCTGGAACCCACATATCCTACATATCCTAACACCTGACCAAACTAGATTCAAACCCTCCCTCTACCTACTATTTCTGAGTGAACTCACTCAAGTCATTTAGCTTAACTGAACCTGTTTTTTTATATCTCTAAACTGATCATTAGAAATGATAAAAATACTATCTTCTCATATTTAAAGATATCAGATAATATAGAGATGTATGTAAAATGTTAATGCCCAGCAAAATTAGGCACTCAAAAATCATGGGAGCTATTGTTATTTTTATCATTATTATTATTAATTTCAGTCTAATAAAAAGCATGTTAATAATCATAAAAGATTTTTATTTCAGTATTGTATTTTGAAGCAGTAATTAACTTTTCAAAGTTATGTAATAGTCATATAAATTGTTATGGTAGGCAGACTCCAAAATAAGCCCAAGGATCCCCACCTCTTGGTACTCACGCTCATGAAGTCGTACCCTCCTGCATTGTACCAGGGTTGGTCTTTGTGACCAGTATAACACAGAAAAAGGGAGGATGTGTGTGGTAAGCAGGATAATGGGTCCCCAAATATGTCCACATTCTAATCCTCATATCCTAAACCTAGGAATATGTTGAAGGTGTTACCTTACATGGCAAAAAAAAAGACTTTGCAGAGGTGATTAAATTAAGATCTTGAGATGGGGGTGGTGGATTATCCAGTGTAGCCCAAGGTCATCCAAGCGTTCTTGAAAGATGGAAGAAAGAGTCAGACAGACTAGAAGATGCTATGCTGATGACTTTGGAGAGAGAGAAAAGGCCACATGCCAGAGAATGCCGGTACCTCAAGAAGCTGGAAAAGGCAAAAGAAAGGATTCTCCCAGAAGTCTCCAAAAGAAACACAGCCTGGCAACACCTTGATGTTAGCTCTGCAAAACCCGTTTTGGATGTTTGACCTCCAGAACTGTAAGATAATACCTTTGTGTTGTTTAAGCCACTATTGTGGTAATTTGTCACGGCAGTAATAGGAAACTAATACAGTATGTCATTTCCAAGGTTAGGTTGTAAAAGACTATGGCTTCCATCTTGGGCTCTTCTTCTCTCTTTCAAATGACTCACTCTGAGGGATGCCAGGTGCAGTGTCCTAAGGACACTCAGGCAGCCTCTGGGGAGGCCCATGGGACCAGGCACTAAAGCTACCAACAAACAAGTGGGCGTGGAGGCAGTTCCTGCAGCCCTACGTGAGCCTCAGAGAACTGCAGCCCACTCACACTCTGACCACCACGCAGGGCAGACGCATCACTCCCACCTCGCCTTTGCCCGTGACTCATGCCAGTGCCACTGATCCACTGGAACTTCACCTATTATGAAGTCACCCTGCAGCCTCACAACAGCGCCTACTCTCTCCCTAAAAATAGGGATCCTCTGGTAGGCACAGTGGCTCTCAACGTTCAGACCTTGCTCCCACATCTAAATGAGCATACAAATCTTCTTGCTTCTCTTCTACATGCTCTGGAGCTGAGGGGAACACGGGGGTGGGGCTAACTTGCTCAGTGAGTCCTCGCTTCTCCAGCTAATCTGACAGGGTGCTGTGGAATTTTAAAGACCTTCTTGCTTGTATGAAGATAGTAACAACTCCTTCTCTGGCCAGGAGGGAATCCTAGGAATACCTTTTTTTTCCTATTTCAGATTTTCTACCTAGCCAAGGAAGCATAGGAAACCTAATCATCATTGAGTTAATCTTCCACCTTATAGGTAGAATTATTAACACGAGCAATTTGTAAATTCACCCTGTCTGTATTCAGTATGGAACAATGCTCAATAAATGCTGTTAAATATCTTCTTATTCATGCCTACAACTACCCATAGAATTTTGCTTTTTTATAGCAGAACACACCTATGCATATCTTCAACAAAACATTGTGCCATATGTGGCCATGTATCATGTACTGGACCACACTGAATTTATCATCAAGTCTGGCTGTGCTCATATGATCACGTTTCTACCAAAGGCGAGCTTTCAGGTTTGGGGACTGAAGGGTCCTGGAAAGGTTTAGCAATTCAGTCTATGAAAGCAATGGAAGAAAAAAAAAATGGAGAACGTATTTCAATATCTTGTGCATATTTTCGTAGCTAAGATCTCACATTGAGTTGGGTCTCCCGCTGAGATGCATCCCTCAGAAGTAAATTGAGTCAGGGAAAGCTGCCCTGAGACAACAGCAGATTCTGATCCCCAGCCGCGAGTGAGCCACATACACCATTCTCTCTTCCCTCTTTCTCTCCTTGCCTTCATTTGCCACTGCTCATTTGTTCTTAGCGGTGCAAGGGAGAAATTCAGGGCATGGCTTCTAGAGACAGACATCTTTGATTCGAACCCCAACTCTGCCACTTATTAGCCATGAGATCTTGGTCATGCTAGTTAGCCATTCTTTGTCGCAGTTTTCTCATCTGTAAATAAAGTGAGGATCTAGTAATAGTATCTACTGGGTTGTGTGGGGACTAAATGAAATTGTATTAAGTCCTTAGACTGCTGGGAAACAATAATCCATAGCCATCATTATTTTCCCTCTATTTTGCCTTCCATTCTGTATTAGTCAACTCAGTCTGCCTAACAAATTATCATAGACTGTGTGGCTTAAACAATATAAATTTATTTCTCACAGTTTTGGAGGCTGAGAAGTCAAAGATCAAGGTGCCAGCAGGGATTGAAAGAGAGAGAGAGAGATGATCTCTGATATTTCTTTTTATAAAGACATTAATCCTATCAAGGTACCACTTTTATGACCTGATTTAACCTGAATTACTTCCTTAGAGGCCCCATCTCCAATTACAGCCACCTGGGAGTTAAGGTTCTAACGTACAAGTTTGGGGGTGGGGGAACATCATACATCATAACGTACTTCCTCCCATACCCATACTCTCACTTCCTATGCCTAAAGTCACAACTAGATTTAGTAAATGGCTAGAAACTCTCAGTAGGTGTTGCACAGGCTGAAATATCTGAGGCACTGGAATTCTAGATCACAGATACTTCAGACTTCCTACATTTTGTTGGAAGGTATCATCTGGATTGGTCAGGAGCTTATGTCTAGCTTGTAACAGTTACCTTGTGTACAAACAGTGCTACGGGAACACTACTCCAACCTCAGTGGTTTAAAACAATAAGCATTTGTTGTTCCTACAACTGGAATGAGGCCCCGGGGCAGAGACTTGGGCTGTGTGATCTGGCCTCTCGTTTGAGAGTACGCCGGCTGTTGGGTGGGGTGTCATTTTTCTGGGCTTTCCTGGCTGTGTTCACTCAGCTCTGCTCCCC
This sequence comes from Smutsia gigantea, assembly GCA_032199065.1. Classification (NCBI taxonomy): domain Eukaryota; kingdom Metazoa; phylum Chordata; class Mammalia; order Pholidota; family Manidae; genus Smutsia; species Smutsia gigantea. Next base: position 19,253 of record JAVSCE010012397.1, on the reverse strand, counting down.
AGGTCTTACCTCCATGTCTCTCACGTCCCTCCAGCAGACTCTTCCAGGCCTGCGACTGGTGAGGTGCAAACACGAGCGAGCCCAGTCCCAGCCTGGAAATACACAAGGTGTCCTGAAGCCTCAGCTCCAAAGCAGCACACTGTCACTTTTGCCACATTCTACTGGTTAAATCAAGTCACAAGCACAAGTTCAGATTCAAGAGATAGAAAGAGAGACTCTGCCTCTTCCTAGTAGGGGTGAGGAATCACAGACATTTTGCAATCTATTCCACAAAAAAATAATCTGGCTACCTCTGCCTCTACCCTCCTTTTCTTTCTCACTATAAAAAAATTCATAATTTAAATTAGAATATGTGATGTTTTAAATGGTGTATGTTGGTGGAAAAAGTTCTATGTAATTCATCAATTACTCTTTAGGCACATGGACCATATTTGTGGAAATGAGACCCTGGTATCTATGGTGGGAAACAGTCTATTTTCATGGTGTTGTAGGAAACATTTAGAGTAAGCTCTGACAGTAATTCACAATTTCTTATTGTTCCTCAAACTGAAAATTGGTTTAAGTGTGCTGTATAATCACACACAGAAAAGCACATTGATATACACTAGAAGGCTGAAAAGTAGCAAAAGCTATTTGTTGACAGTGGAGTACAGTGGAAGTATTACAGAGCTTACACTTAGAATCCAGTTGGGGCCAAGAGGGAGGGCCTCCGATTTGGGGACGTTAAGTGCGATATGCCGCCACCTTGTGTACCTTGCCCGTAAGCGCGATTATTTTCCACCAGCATCTCCAGAATACTAATGAGAAAAAAATACTGCAATGAAGAAGGACATTTTGTCCTTGCCAAACGCAGGGTTTCTCAATCCTTTTGCACCCATGGGACTGTTTGGTAACCTACAGACTTCTTTTTGTAATAATGTTTACAAATGTATAAAATAAAATACGAGAATTAGAAGGGAAACTATATTGAAATACAGTTACCAACAGATTTAAGATTACAAATGTGTAATAGACTATGTGCATTTCTTAATGAACACATTAAGTAATGAAATCTAGCAGTGAGTCTAATAACTACTATGACCTAGAAATAGAAAACAGAGTAAACGTATTTTGAAATATTGACAACAAAATGTAATGTGTTATGAAAATGTGTCAGAGGCTAAGGCTATAGTGATTTGTTGCCTATATTCATAATTGACAGAAATGCTACATTACAGCTAGAAATTAGTGGAAAATCTTTTTTTTTTTCATGGCCCACCTGCGTTCTAGTCTTGGGCTATTTGGGATCCAGAGACTCCAAATAATCGCTCCTGACCACTAATTATACTTGGTCACTAAATAAGGAAATATTGGACATCAAAACATTCAAAAACAAATCTTCATTAAGACCCTACAAATCCATGGTAATGTTCTTTGAATAAGATATTTTTGAAGAAAATAATTTTTATCTCACAAATACTACTTTTCTACACAATGCTGTCATGAACATTTATGTGATATAGGATGTTTCTTTTTTTTATAATCATGGATTACCAAGTACAAGTCTACAAAATGCATATGGAGTTTTATTTGATTTCTTCAGGAACAGACTAGATCACCTGGATTCTAGTTCAGGACTTGTCTGCCTTCTCGCTCTCGCCATCCTTCCCTCCCTTCCTGTCCTTTATTTGCTTTCCTCCTTCCTTCTTTCCTCTCTCCCTACCTCCTCTTCTCCCTCCCTCCCACCCTTCTCCCTCTCTTTTCTGGCTTTCTCTCTTTCTCTTTTCCCCCTGCCCCTGCCTTTTATTTTATTCTCCCTTCAACAAATATTTCATAAGAGATGAATATATGCTAAGTAGTGTGGGTAGTGACCTCAGGGGCCTCACAGTCCACCCTGATCCAGCATGGCCCCGAGGCATTTTGCATACTCCAAAAGAAGTGGAAGCTCTTGTGTACTTCACTTTTTTGGTGCCAAGGAGATGGGACAATGGTTTTACATGTCTGTATGGTTTTATAAAATTTTCAAAATGAGAAATTTAAACCACAGTCAGCTAAGACTGCTATCTCTTTCAATTCCTAATTCCCCTCAGGTTCATTGTTTTGGAATGCCTAGGCATTTTGAGATCCTGCTAAGCAGAAGCGAAACAGGAAATACATTTAGCTTGGGTTTAGTGAGGTATATTTATATGGTTCATACTCATTTTCATTCATTAAGTTGTTTCTCAACTCATGGGTACATATCGATAAATACTTATGAATTTTATCTAATAATTTTTACATAGTTATGAAGAATTCTACATCTAATTTGTGACTTTTAATTCCCAACAAGGAAACTACCCAAGTCTCCGTGGCTATGCAAGCTAGCATGACATAGGCCTTTCTCACCCAGGTAAAATTTTCTGAGAAAGTGATGCTTATCTGGTTTTCCTCACTTGGGGTACCAGATTCTTAAGCAGAATAGCCAGAATTCAGTCCATTTACAGATATCTCTATATAAATACCTAAAGCAGTCTTAGGTTGTTTGAACACGTGGCTCTATGACGTTAACAAAAGTTCGTTTCATATACTAAAGCATCATTCCCCAGTGAGACTGTGGTAGCTTTGCAGTGTGTCAGCTTGGCTGGGCTGAACTGCATTTCCCAGAACCCTCCTCCTTCCTTGGCATGTCCTATTGGCATGAGCTCCAGGAGATTGTTGTGTGGCATTTGGAGGATGGAAGTGAAGCAGCAGCCATTCTGCAGCCCACCCATAGGTCATTGATCTGCTTTCTCCTTTTGTTGGTGTGAAGCAGCAGCTAGGCCTGCAGCTACTCCACCTTCCCTGGATTCCTCTTCAGCTCCTCCAACTCCTGGGCCTGTTATGTGTTGAGCCCACGATAAAGGATCCTAGCTTCTGCAAGACACCCAGAGGCAGACCTGACAGAGTTTCAGGTTTCAGTCTGTCCTCTCATTGGCTTCAGCTCCCGCTTACAGCTTGTTCTTGCTCTACATCTTATCACCCATCTTCTCTCCCCGGCCACTGGCCCTGTGGTTTAAACACCAGCATCAGACATGAGGAGGACTGCTTTGTAGAACCTGTTTTACCAGGTCCCTCAATTGCATAGAATCAAATCCCTGTAACAACTCTCTGATTGTTACCCATATGTATGCTAATAGTTCTGCTACTCTGATAGAACCCTAACTGAAGACTTATACATATTTATGTACAATCCATTACAGTGTTTCTCTAATTTCCTATCTTTCTCATTTAAGAAACTGATGATTGTGGTTAACTAGCATAGCTGCTACAGGATGGTCTCTCTTCTGAGCCTATCTGGATCCCTCAACCTCATTGCGAGACCCTGGGACTGCTCAGACTCTCACTACTTGATCCTTTGCAGCATAGCGGCTCTTGTTAGTCCAGCATTTCCCAAAATAATATATACTAGGCCAAGTTACAGCCATAAAATACAGTACATGTCTTTAGAACAGTATTCAGAGGACTTATCTTCCCACGGGCATGCTTCACAGTGTGGGTGGGGTCTTACTGCCTCAGCATCAGGGCCATTCCCAAACTCATTTATACAGACATCAAGAAAGACTGGGCTTTTATTTTGCATTCCTATTGCTCATCCTTAAAAAAACAGCTTTGTTAATATAATAGTTCAACTATCACCTTCTACGTGATGTCTTCCTCAATTCCTCCTGTCAGAGCCAATGTCTTCTCCTTTGTTTGGTCCATTGTATCGTTATAACAAAAGTCACACTGTACACTGATTGGATGTTTGTTCAGCCCACCCACAAAACTGTAATCATCTCAAGGTCAGAAATCACTTTCAATTCAGCTTTGCCTAACTAGTGCTTGGCATATTGGTGGCTTTATTAAACTTTTGCTGAATGAATTTTTAAGTTATTTTTATCTTCTCTAAATGTGCCATGTCTGAGGAAAAAATAAGTCTTAGTTATTTTTATTTATTTTTTATTAAGGTATTATTGATACACACTCTTATGAAGGTTTCACATGTGGTTACTACATTTGCCCATATTAGCGTGTCCCCCCACACCCCACTGCAGTCATTGCCCATCAGTATAGTCTTTTGGTTACTTTTATATGTTACCAAATATCTGAATGAATATTGAGAATATATCTAAATTTAAAATGTTGACTGTCATTTCTGACCCTCTGGATCAGTGCTATCCAGTAGAACTTTCTGCACTGGTGGCTATTATGAGCTGAAATGTGATCAACACAGCTTTGGATGTTTGCCAATATGTAGACACTTCACAGGGGTGACCTATATTATGACTAAGTCTTTTAAAAATGCCACAGATCAATTCTGTCAGCTTCTTCCCTCTGAAAGTCAGCTTTTGGAACCTGAACAGACTATAAATATACAGGAAAAATAATCTCATCAAGGACAAATATTGATGAGATAATCTTTTCCTCCCAAAATGGCCTTAGTGTTCAAAAGCATCATTGATTTTGGGCTATTAACCTTTAAAACATTTCCAATTCACTTATTATATGTTTTGTTCAGTTTTAAAAGTATCTTTTAAAAGATTCTTTAAAAAGTCTATTAAAATGGGATAAAAGATAAGCCTATTAAACCAATGTCACCTATATCATAAGCTTATAGGAGTTTGTTCAAGAAAGTTTAGAACTATAAGTGAGGAGGCATTTTATGCAGTATAATGCATTTTTAATATAAAGTGAACATACTATTGTTGGATAAAGGATAAACATTGTCTTTTAATGGTTTGATACATACAAAAACAACTCGAGAAAGAAGCTGTATTATATATGTATTATCTCCTTGTATGTATCAAGGAATTCAGAAGATAAACGGCAAGTGTAAGTTTTTTCAAGAGTTTAAATTTGGAGATACTAAGTTGAACCAGGACCTCAGAAGAATTAAGCAGGTAGTCTCAAAACAACTACCCTTAAAAATTCACATGTACAAAGCATTTTGATTTATTATTTAACTGCAGGATTTTTATAGTAAAGTGAGATCCATTTTTCAAAAGCATCAAGCAATACTACAAATGCATAAAAAAAGTAAAATCCAGGGGAATTTTTTAGTGAAAAATACAGAAAATGAAATTTGTTCTCCACATAACACTCGTGATTTGTATTCATATGCTACATTCGTGAGAAGCTGCTGAATAATGTTTATACAGCCCTGGGTTTGAGCCTTAGGTCCATCACTTCCTAGTGCTCTCAGATTCTTGTTCAGTCTGCATGAGAATCATCATCATGACTCTCAATAGAAAGCACTTAGGACATTGAAACAAATGGGTATTTGCATAATTATATACTTTTTAACAAACAGACACAATTGGACATAAACACTGTTATTTATTGACTTAAATATTCCTTTTATGTGGCCTTTGAACATGAGTCTATCATTATAACCTCAATGCATTAAAAAATCATCAAATCTTAAAATTGTAACCACAACTCTGTTAAGCTTTTAGCTTGTTTAAAATTTCCAATTGGGCCATTATTTTAAACCTAAATAATATATTAAGACAGACATAAAAAGTCTTAATACTGATCATGTTAGAGTCTATTTTTAGCCAGGATGCTTAAAGATTATATCCATGACTGAACTGAGAGTCCCAAATATGCTGAACTGCACACATTCTCTATGATCAACCATTTGTCTGGTTTCTTGATTCTGTTTTGTACATGGTGCATTGCCAAACTGCTGTGTTTCAATTTAAGACATACCTCAATTAAATTTTACTGTACTAATCTTTTAACTGCATTGTTTATTTGATGGTAAGTAGAATATTACTTCTCACTGTAATGCTACTATTTTTTCAGAAACATTTTAAAAGAAGTTATGATTCATGTTCAGAAAGTATTGTTCATAAATAGAAGGAAGTTAACTTTTGCAAGCAGCAGCAATGCTATAGGCAGAGAGAAATCTTTCAATGACCGTTGTCTCTGCAGGCACTAGGACATTACTGGAAGATAGTATTTTTAGGTACTGGAACATGTCAGAGTCACCAAATTATTCATAATATTTTTCTAACTGAATGTGCATAGTAAGAGATATTTTTGGAGAAGCTGTATTTTAAGCCTACAAGTGCTTTCTGTATTATATCTAAAGGAAATAATACTGTACTCCGCAGATTTCTTTCAATAGCTCATTGTATTTTATTATTATGTTGCTGACTTTTCAAAACATGTAGATGTCTCAAGAAGTTATTTTAAAAAGAAATTGATCATTATAATATTAACATATATCCAGCTAAGCCAGTCAATGATTTCCTGAATTAATGAGGTACATGATCCCAAACACATGCCATTTAATTTTATATCAGGAAAGACTTTGTGTTTTATTAATGTTTAAGGCACGAGGTAATCACATTAGAGGCTTATTATATAAGCCTTTATATAGATAAACAATCTTTTTTCAATAAATGATGCCTTTGTTCATAAAGTTTTCTTTTAACTATGAATATAAAAATGTCAGTTTATAAAAATATGTTCATAAGATATAGTACCTCCTCTGGATAACATATGAGGTTTTGGATCTTTCATTTTTCTATACCTGATAGCAGATGTAGTCTGAAAATATGAACTGAAATTAACCTTAAATTAATGTTGGATAAGAAGGGGAAGCAGGGAGGGGAAGTTTTTTTTTTAATTAGAAAGTTGATTAATGATGATATTACCTTCATTTGCCAATTTGAGATTTAGCATTTTTAGAAAAGTAGTTTTAGAATAGATTGCCAATATGCAAAAAGGTTTTCATTAGCATGGGTAAATATGAAGCATTATAAAGTTGAAATAAAACTGGACACTTTTTAAGAAGTAGTTCTAATTACTACAGTCTAGAAAACAGCAATATTAGATCAACATGATTCTCCAGTCTATATGTTTTGAGAAAATTTCTCACCTAAATGTCCAGAAAACTTTGTGAGTTTACAGCTGTCATAATCTATTTTTGGTGAGTCAGTCGCAAGTACGAAATATTCTTTTCTCCAGTTCCTCCCATTTTTGCCCCTAAAATTTTGTCTATTCCAAGAGCTATGAACTCACTTTTAGAGGCAGTACAGAGAGATTTAAATGCTGGACATTGTGATCTAATTCTAAGTGTTGGAATTAAATAAACAGAGATTCCCCCTACTCCATACAGTGGTGCAAAAAACGCACAAAATCTTGTCCTGCCACTATATGATCTGAAGAAGTTACTCAACAACTTTAAAGTATAGCTTACTCATTAGTAAAATTAGGATAATAACAATATCTATTTTACTGAATTACGGGGAGGATGAAATGAGGAAAAGAAACTGAATTAATCAAAGCATAAAATGCTTGCACAATATATTATCTCATTTTAAATGTTTTATTTCAAATTATATGAGTAAAAAATGAAAAGTACAGTTCATTATTAGGCATGCAGTGGAAAACCAGAACAACCCTTGCCCGATGTCTTTCCACCATTTTAGTTTGATTCCAAACTCTGAGCTTGTGTCCACAGAGTAGAAAAAGCAGAGTAGGAAGAGTCTGTTTCCCATTCAGGTACTGTCACTTTTAGCTTTCGTCCAGGTCTCAGTGGGTGCCTACCAACTCTCCGTTCCCTTTGCCAAGACTTTTTAATTTTGTCTATATGTTTAGCTGAGATACTGTATACCAAACTGTCTCTTTAAAGAGGAGGTTGAAAAATTATAGCAGTTACATTTTATCATCTTGTATACATTTTATTTATGCAAACACTTAGAAATTGTTATAAAGCACGAGAGTAAAAAATAGCAAGTTCACTTGACATGCCAATATACCTTAAGAACTACACTTTCCTCCTCTCCTGGTCTTGATTGTGAGTGCCAATTACAGCAACTGGGATTTTTGCCATTTTTAATACTCAAATATGGATTTTTTCCCCTAAATCTGTGAACAGTAGTCCTATATTGCCCATGTACATAAATTTTGTCTTAATAACCTTGTCAAATTATATAATCCCTCTAGGACTAGAATCTAGCCTTTGAACTCTGCCGTACAGCTAGACTCTATCAGAGACCCCACAAATCACTTAATGGAAGAGGCAAAGGAAGGAGACAGGAAATGGCCTTTAGGATAGGCTCTGTGTTAGTAAGAATTATATTTAGTTACTTTGAGCTGCAAAGTGGGAGCACAATTTTCAGTTTCAGCACAAAATACAGCACCTAGAGGACTAAGGAATGAAATGAGATTGAGCTGAATGAACCATGTCAGAAATAGCCAAGAGTACTTGTTTTCAATTGTTGTGCCCTGGGGGAATTCTTGGAAAATTTTCAAGCCTGAGGGAACCCCTACACAAATGTTCCTATATCTACAAATCACAGCATGTTAATGTGATTAGTAAATTACAGATATAATAATCCAATAACAATTGTCAATAATCATCAGTGAACATTGCCGATAACTTATTTGCCTTGTTTTCCTCCGTGGTTCTCTCTCCCCACAAAAGTTACCAACTCTAGCACAGTGTAGGCAGAGGAAATTTATCTTTCCTTTTAATACTATTTCCTACTAGATTTTTAAACCATATCGAGTGTGTTAACCCACATCCTCCAAGACACCAAGACATGATTAAACATGCAAGGATTTTTTTAAGGAACCTTTGCAAGAAAGGGACTGGGAAGACTGGGAAGGCTGGGAGAGCCATCAGACTATGAAGCACATTCGACGGTGCATGGAAGGAAGATTGAGTGGAAGTGCCCTAGATTGCCATGAAGACTGGGGAGGGGTCAGCAAGACTGTCAGGGGAGTCTTTGAGCCAAAGCTGGCCATCAGAAGAGTCTTAGGACATCCAGGAATGGGCCCATCTCAGGATTCCTGCCACACTCAGTTACCAGTTGGGGGTGTTCAACACCAACACAAGGATGGAGCTCAGAGTGCAGCAACTGGGGACCTCAGTCAATTACTTCCCTGTAGTTGGAGGTCTGCAAGGCACATTCTCATGGCTGCCACACCTAACAAGGCCTAAATGTCTGGCATAAACTTTTACTCTACAAGTAGTAAATAAGGTAAGCTAGGTGATATTTCCCCTATTTAAAACTGAAATGACTTTTTACCCAAACTTTCCTTAAAAAGAGGTTAGGATGAGCCTACCTTTCTTGAAAGTAATCTTATTTTCCTTGTCATAAATCCAAAAAATGTGTGAGGGAAACATAATAAATTTCTGTTAAATAGCTGGTTTAAGCCAAAGAAATGTGATTTACTTTTTCTAAAGGTAGGCTTGGTTGATTTGATTTAAATAAAAGTTACAGTTGATTTAATTAATGTTATTTAAACATGAAATTATTGACATTGCAGTTAGTAGGTCTGCTAAACCATATGACAACAGAATATGAATAAAAATATATCTTAAGATACACTTTTACACAAAGCTTTGAAAAAAAATCCTTTCCTTCCTGAATAACATGATCAGACTGAAATATAGGCCTAGCAGTTATGAAATTATTACACATACAGGTTTGAAATATCTCTTTTATTTTGAAACTAGAGATAAAGAATAAGGTAACTTGGTGACTTCCAGGAAGATGGTGGCATAAGCAGGGTAGCGGAAATCTCCTCCCAAAACCAAATATATTTATGAAAATACAACAAATACAACTATTCCTAAAAGAGAGACCAGAAGATACAAGACAGCACCCAGCCTGGAACTATACCTGAGAGGACTCGGCACCCTATGAAGCGGGTAAGATACAGAGCTGCATCCTGGCGGGACCCGAGCACTCCCCCACACCAGCGCACAGCGGGAGGAGATGATTCAGAGCGGGGAGGGAGTGGAAGCACAGGCCGGCGAAATAACCAGCCCTGGTGATCTGCGCCGGGAATGCTGACACACTTCGCGCGGTGTATCGGAGATTGGAGAGACAAAGGTGCAGGATCCAAGATTGCAGGTCCACTTAGCCAGTTCCCCGGGACAAAAGAAAAGTGCATGCTTTTTTAGGGGTCTTAAAGAGACAAGGGGCCCAACGGAGGAGCAGGATCGTCCCAGCGCATTCAGCCAAGCAGGCTGGGAGGACTGGGGAATTTCGGTCCCCTTGGACTGCGGCTAGGAAAAGCAGTTGCACCAAGAATTTCCACATAAATCAGCAGCCTCCCATTCGTCCCCTCCATGGCCAGAGTCACAAAGGGCCCGGCGGAGCAGCGTGGCTGCGGAATAGTGGATCATCACAGAAACGTTACACCTGGGAGGTGTTTTTTTTTGTTTTTTTTGTTTTCTCTCTATTTTCCCTTTCGTCTTTGTTTCTTTTTCTGACCACTTCTATCGCCATGAAAAGACAGAGGAATATGGTACAAACAAAGCTTACCCAGACAACCCCAGACCAGACAACCCCAGAAAGGGAGCCTGATGAGATGCACTTACACAATCTTCCTGAAAAAGAATTCAGAATAAAAGTCATAACCATACTGATGGGTCTACAGAGAAATATGCAAGAGCTGAGGGAGGAAGTGAGGGAAAGACAATGTAGAAATGAGACAAGCCATTAACGGGCTTAGCAGCAGACTGGACGAGATGCAAGACGCTGTTAATGGAATAGAAATCAGAGAACAGGAATACAGAGTAGCTGAGGCAGAGAGAGATAAAAGGATTTCTAGGAATGAAAGAATATTAAGAGAACTGTGTGACCAATCCAAACGGAACAATATTCGCATTATAGGAGTACCAGAGGAAGAAGAGACAGAAAAAGGGATACAAAGTGTCTGTGAAAACACAATTGCTGAAAACTTCCCCAAGCTGGGGAAGGAAATACTCTCTCAAACCATGGAAGCCTACAGATCTCCCAACACAAGGGACCCAAGGAAGACAACACCAAAACACATAATAATTAAAAGGGCAAAGATCAAAGACAAGGAAAGAGTATTAAAGGCAGCTAAAGAGAGAAAAAATATCACCTACAAAGGAAAATTCATCAGACTATCATCAGACTTCTAAACAGAAACCTTACAGGCCAGAAGAGAATGGCATGATATATTTAATGTAATGAAACAGAAGGGCCTCGAACCAAGATTATTGTATCCAGCACGATTCTCTTTTAAATTTGAGGGACGGATTAAACAATTTCCAGACAAACGAAAGCTAAGGGAATTTGCCTCCCATAAACCACCTCTTCAGGATATCTTAAAGGGACTGCTCTACATGGAAGCACTCCTAAGGCTAAAAAGAGGTCACCAGAGAAAATAAAATCATAGCAAAGAAAGCAGACCATCCAAATAATAAGTAAAGGCAAAGAATAAAACACCTAGTATATAAAGAATGGAGGAGGAAGAATAAGAAGGGAGAGAAATAAAGAAACATCAGACGCTGTTTACAATAACTTAACAAGAAAGTTCAGTTAGATTGTTAGATAGTAAAGAAGCAACCCTTGAACCCTTGGTAACCACGAATCTAAAGCCAGCAATGGCAATAAGTACATATCTATCAATAATCACCCTAAATGTAAATGGACTGAATGCACCAATCAAAAGACACAGAGTTACTGAATGGATAAAAAAGCAAGACCCATCTATATGCTGCTTACAGGAAACTCATCTCAAACCCAAACATATATACAGACTAAAGGTGAAGGGATAGAAAAAGATATTTCATGCAAAAAACAAGGAGAAAAAAAGCAGGTGTTGCAGTACTTGTATCAGACAAAATAGACTTGAAAACGAAGAAAGTAGCAAGAGATAAAGAAGGACATTACATAATGATAAAGGGGTCAGTCCAACAAGAAGATATAACCATTTAAAATATATATGCACCCAAAACAGGAGTGCCGGCATATGTGAAACAAATACTAACAGAATTAAAGGAGGAAATAGAAAGCAATGCATTCATTTTAGGAGACTTCAACACACCACTCATTCCAAAGGACAGATCAACCAGACAGAAAATAAGTAAAGACACGGAGGCACTGAACAACACACTAGAAAAGATGGACCTAACAGACATCTACACAACTCTACACCCAAAAGCAACAGGATACACATTCTTCTCAAGTGCACATGGAACATTTTCCAGAATAGACCACATACTAGGCCACAGAAAGAACCTCAGTAAATTCAAAAATATTGAAATTCTACCAACCAACTTCTCAGATCACAAAGGTATAAAACTAGAAATAAATTGTACAAAGAAAACAAAAAGGTTCACAAATACATGGAGACTTAACAACATTCTCCGAATTAATCAATGGGTTAACGACAAAATCAAAACAGAAATCAAAGAGTATATGGAGACTAATGACAACAACAACACAAAGCCACAGCTTCTGTGGGATGCAGCAAAGGCAGTTCTAAGAGGAAAGTATATTGCAATCCAGGCCTATTTAAAGAAGGAAGAACATTCCCAAATGAATAGTCTAAAGACACAATTACAGAAATTGGAAAAAGAAGAACAAATGAGGCCCAAAGTCTCCAGAAGGAGGGACATAATAAAGATCAGAGAAGAAATGAATAAAATTGAGAAGAATAAAACAATAGAAAAAATCAATGAAACCAAGAGCTGGTTCTTTGAAAAAATAAACAAAATAGATAAATCCCTAGCCAGACTCTTTAAGAGAAAAAGAGAATCTACACACATAAACAGAATCAGAAATGAGAAAGGAAAAATCATGACGGACCCTAGAGAAATACAAAGAATTATAAGAGAATATTACAAGAATCTATATGCTAACAAGCTGGAAAACCTGGAAGAAATGGACAACTTCTTAGAAAAATACAACCTTCCAAGACTGACCAAGCAAGAAACAGAAAAACTAAACAGACCAATCACCAGCAATGAAATTCAATTGGTAATCAAAAAACTACCCAAGAACAAAACCCCCGGGCCAGGTGGATTCACCTCTGAATTCTACCAGACATATAGAGAAGAAATAACACCCATTCTCCTTAAAGTTTTCCAAAAAATAGAAGAGGAGGGAATACTTCCAAATTCTTTCTATGAAGCCAGCATCACTTTAACACCAAAACCAGGCAAAGACCTCACCAAAAAAGAAAATTACAGACCAATATCCTTGATGACCATAGATGCAAAAATACTCAACAAAATATTAGCAAACCGAATTCAATAATACATCAAGAAGATCATACACCATGATCAAGTGGGATTCATCCCAGGGATGCAAGGATGATATAACATTCGAAAATCCATCAACATCATCCACCACATCAACAGAAAGAAGAACAAAAACAACATGATCATCTCCATAGATGCTGAAAAAGCATTTGACAAAATTCAACATCCATTCATGATAAAAACTCTCAACAAAATGGGTATAGATGGCAAGTACCTCAAGATCATAAAGGCCATATATGACAAACCCACTGCTAACATCATACTTAACAGTGAGAAACTGAAAGCTTTTCATCTAAGATCGGGAACAAGACAGGGATGCCTACTCTCTCCACTGTTATTCAACATAGTACTGGAGGTCCTAGCCATGGCAATCAGACAAAACAAAGAAATACATGGCATCCAGATTGGTAAAGAAGAAGTCAAATTGTCACTATTTGCAGATGACATAATATTGTACATAAAAAACCCTGAAGACTCCACTCCAAAACTACTGGAACTAATATCTGAATTCAGCAAAGTTTCAGGATACAAAATTAACACACAGAAATCTGTTGCTTTCCTAAACACTAACCATGAACTAACAGAAAGAGAAGTCAGAAAAACAATTCCATTCACAATTGCATCAAAAAGAATAAAATACCTAGGAATAAACCTAATGAAGGAAATGAAAGACCTATACCCTGAAAACTACAAGACACTCCTAAGAGAAATTGAAGAGGACACTAACAAATGGAAATTCATCCCATACTCTTGGCTAGGAAAAATAAATTTTGTCAAAATGGCTATACTACCTAAAGCAATCTACAGAGTCAATGCAATCCCTATCAAACTACCAACAGCTTTCTTCAATGAACTCAAACAAATAATTCTAAAATTCATATGGAACCACAAAAGACACCGAATAGCCAAAGCAATCCTCAGAAGGAGGAATAAAACAGGGGGAATTAGGCTCCCTGACTTCAAGCTCTACTACAAAGCCACAGTAATCAAGACAATTTGGTATTGGCACAAAAACAGACCCACAGACCAGTGGAACAGAATAGAAAATCCAAACATTAACCCAAACATATACAGTCAACTAATATTTGATAAAGGAGCCTTGGATATACAATGGGGAGATGACAGCCTCTTCAGCAGCTGGTGTTGGAAAAACTGGACAGCTACATGTAAGAGAATGAAACTGGACTACTGTCTAGCCCCATACACAAAAGTAAACTCAAAATGGATCAAAGACCTGAATGTAAGTCATGAAACCATAAAAGTCTTAGAAAAAAACATAGGCAAAAATCTCTTGGACATAAACATGAGCGACTTCTTCATGAATATATCTCCCCAGGCAAGGGAAACAAAAGCAAAAATGAACAAGTGGGGACTATATCAAGCTGAAAAGCTTGTGTACAGCAAAGGACACCATCAGTAGAACAAAAAGATATCCTACAGTATGGGAGAATATATTCATAAATGACGTATCCGATAAGGGGTTGACATCCAAAATATATAAAGAACTCATGCACCCCAACAAACAAAAAGCAAATAATCCAATTAAGAAATGGGCAGAGGACATGAATAGACACTTCTCCAAAGAAGAAATTCAGATGGCCAACAGGCACATGAAAAGATGCTCCACATCACTAATCTTCAGAGAAATGCAAATTAAAACCATAGTGAGATATCACCTCACACCAGTGAGGATAGCCAACATTCAAAACACAAACAACAACAAATGTTGGTGAGGATGTGGAGAAAAGGGAACCCTCCTACACTGCTGGTGGGAATGCAAATTAGTTCAACCATTGTGTAAAGCAATATGGAGGTTCCTCAAAAAACTCAAAATAGAAATACCATTTGACCCAGGAATCCCACTCCTAGGAATTTACCCTAAGAATGCAGCAGCCCAGTTTGAAAAAGACAGATGCACCCCTATGTTTATCGCAGCACTATTTACAATAGCCAAGAAATGGAAGCAACCTAAGTGTCCATCATTAGATGAATGGATAAAGAAGATGTGGTACATATACACGATGGAATATTATTCAGCCATAAGAAGAAAGCAAATCCTACCATTTGCAATAACATGGATGGAGCTAGAGAGTATTATGCTTAGTGAAATAACCCAAGCGGAAAAGATAAATATCAAATGATCTCACTCATATGTGGAGTATAAGAACAAAGAAAAAAAAAACTGAAGGAACAAAACAGCAGCAGACTCACAGAACCCAAGAATGGACTAATAGTTATCAACGGGAAAGGGACTGAGGAGGATGGGTGGGAAGGGAGGGACAAGGGGGAAAAAGGGGTATTACACTAGCAGACATAAAGTGTGGGGGGCGCGGAGAGGGGTGTACAACTCAGAGAAGATAAGTAAAGACTCTGTAGTATCTCACTACGCTGATGGATAGTGACTGTAATGGGGTTGGTGGGGGGGACCTGATGAAGGGGGTAGTTTAATAACCATAATTTTGCACATGTAATTGTAGATTAATGAAACCAAAATAAATTATATATAAAAAATAGGAGCTAGGCAAAAGAGAGCCACATGTAAAATTGGAGTCTTTTTCTTCATTTTCAATGAAGAAAAACAAAGAAGGGAGCAAGTACTGAAAAAAATAGATTTTAAGACAAAATTTTTGAAAATAAAAGTTGAATTTTCACATTTGAAAGGAATATCTTGCATGTATGGGTGGTGGGAATGGCCAGGAATCGTACTAGACTTACCCAAACTTTAAAATGTCAGGGAATCCATTTGGCGGCTATAGAAGTGTGTTGAAATGTGGTAATATCTATCAAAATTGCAGCTGCAAATTTGACCCAGCAATATTATTGCAACATCTTAGAAACAAAAGATTGAAAAGAAAATGTTTATCATTAGAGACACATTGTTAAAGTGCGAAACGTCTATAGAGTAGAAAGCTATGTAGATGTAAAAACGAGTGAGAAAGGTCTTTACCTGCTGGTATAGAATCTCTCAAATCAGGAATAGACTCATAAACATTCAAAATAGACTGGTGACTGCCATAGGGGAAGGGGATGGAGGGATGGGTGAAATAGGTGAAGGGAATAAAGAGGTACAAACTTCAGATCATAAAATTAGTCACAGAGATGGAAGTACAGCACAGGGAATGTAACCAATAATATTGTAATCTTTGCATGGTGACATGGTAATATACTTATCATGGTGAGCATTTCATAATATAAGTAATTGTCAAATCACCATGTTGTACACCTGAAACCAATATAAGATTGTATACCAACTGTATTTCAATAAAAAAGAATCTCAAAAAAAGAAAAGAATAAGGTAACTTGAAACTTGTGCTCATTTTGCTGTTGCACAATTACCCAAATCTGGATCAGACTTGAGATAAGCACACTAGGATTTCATTTTCAACTAAAATGAGATGATTTTCATCTTTGCTCATGATTGTCAAACAAGTCAAAGCTTGCTCACATGTGGAATGAATAGAAAACTGCTGTGACATGTCTGCTGCTTTCCTGTGAATGGCAGGATGCTCTTCCTGAGCACGTCTTGGGGCAGACCACAAAAACGCATGTGGAATGCATGATCGGACTGCCACTCACAGAGTCCCTGCTCTTCTCTCAGTCAGATTTTCAGGCTAAACAGAAGATTTGGAGACTGGATCTCTCACCATTGTGCTGAAAGAAAGAGAAAATACTGGTCCATTTTGTTTTGTGGTTCTCCATAAATTTTAAGTCTCACTGCCCTTGCTCCCACTCAAGTAGAACAATATCAAGATTTTCTATTGCAATATGACTTTTCCAAAGGTCAAGATTCTTATAAATTGAAGACTCTTGTCACTTAAAGTCTAACTACTTTCCCTAGGGTCTTGTGGATACTTGTTCAACTGGTTAATGTGATGGAAAATGCCTGCTAAGTAGCTAATTGCTGTAGTTTTCTTCTTCAAAACACTCAACAAAATCTGACCTACTGCTTCTTGAAAATCCTCCTGTAATTCACCTTTTAGCTAAAACACACTATTGCAGCTCTGTCTGCTAAGCCACAAGATTTCTATATGTAACAGGAAATTTATCAGGCCTTTATCCAAATGAGAATACAATTTTAATGCATTCTGGAATGAATTTATGTTTATTTAAAAGAGTTAATCATTTTATAGCATCATTCAGAACTTTTTGAATTTTATCTATACAAATTGTTGACATTGGTACCTCCCTCTGAATAAAGCCATATGTTGTAACAAATTTAGATCCAAAAGTTCAACAAACCCAAGCACAAGAAATATGAAGAAAATTATATCAAAGCACATCATAATAAAACCTCCAAGCCAGTGATAAAGAGATCCTAGGAACCAGAGCGAAAGTCTTGTTACTACAGAGCAACAAAAGTAAGGATGACATCATATTTCTTGTCAGAAATGCAATGAGGAAAAGTAGAGCAAAATCTTTAAAGTAGTGAAAGAAAAAACTGTCAACTTAGAGAATTATAACTCCCCAAACAGCTTTTAAAAATGAAGGCAAAACACTTTTAAGGCATACAAAAGCCAAATAATTTCATCAGTAACAGACACACATTACAAAAAATGGTACAAGAAGTCAGAAGGAAGATGATACACACAATGAAATTAAGAAATTTAGAAATGGTAACTCCATAGTTGAACATGTAAGGTTTTTTTCTTTGTATTTATACTATTATTTAAAATCTGTTATTAAACAAAACTAAATACGGTATTGTATGGTTTATAGCATATGTGAAAGTAAAATGTATTATAACAAAAAATGTAAAGGTAGGGAGGGGAGAAATGGAAGTGAAGTATTGCATGTTATTACACTATAGTTATTATACTATAGCATGAATAAAGTTTAACTTAAAATCATTATGTGTACAAATACCAAAATGTTAACTACAACTTCCTGTAAGAAGCTATGATATATATTTTCCTTAATTTTTACCTTCATTATTATCCAAAGTTTTATAGTTAGCATACAGTCATTTTATAATGGAAAAATTTAACCATTTTTGAAATACATAATTTTTAGCCTTTCAAAATGAATTCAGTTTATAACATAAATGAATAGCACATGTTCATATTTGTTATATAAAAAATACTTTAAAACCTGAGCTAACTACATGCTCCTAGAATATGTTTTTTGTGTTTCCTGAGAGAAGATTTAAACTACATATCATTTAGTCTTTCTACTCAAGGATATGACTGACATTATCAGTTGTTAGCAATAATTATTGATGTAAGACATAAGCAGTTATTTACAGGTTGTTTTAAATATATATGAAGAGACATTTTATCTCAAACAAAAGTAGTATTTTCCTACAAAGTAAACAAAACAAATAAAAAACCCTCTTATATACCCTTTTATCTCTTATGATAAGTGTATATTTAAACAGTAGCATGGATTTTTAAAAGTCTGCTGGAGGGTAAAGAAATTATTTTAATTCATTTGCTACAAAAATTTATTTGTTCTTCCAGTCAGGATCTTAAAGATTCAAAGAGGTTTTTTGTAGAAATCTGTTTTGGATGTGGAGTTTGATAATTTCACCCCTTAATGACTTTTATGCATTTTATTCTGGATCACAAAATGAAGCTGTAAAGGTAGGACAGATGAGTGAATCTGTCAGCATGGACTGAATGCCCCTGTGTGGAACACAATTAAATAGCACCTCTCCTGACTCAAAATGGATAAAATATTTTCACAAGGAAGCTGGTCTCAGTATAAATCAACCTCATTTCACACAGGGGCTTGAATAAAACTGTTTTTCTTATGATGAAAAATATATTGTGGAAAACATTTCATCCTTGGATTTCAGCAAAAGTAGAATATATTGAACTGGATTTCTTTCTTAACACTTAACATCAATATTTAATATATTTACTACATGTTCATTTTATATAGAGTAAGAGACTACCTATCCAATAAAAAAAGCAGCTATGTAATAAAAATGAAAGAACTAAACTTGAGGTGTTCACAATGTAAATGTAGAGAACATGCTCTATTTCTGCTAATACTTTATTAGAACTTACAAATTTAACATAATAATTTAGGGCATGTTATAGTTATTATGTTCAAGACAGAAACACTAAAATTGACCAACTCTAAATATGGGCAGAATTGGCTGACAAACTATCTTTGCAAAGGAGATCATTAGCCTTGCTTGTCAAATAGGCCTTTTCTTATGTGCACTACTTAAT
Organism: Smutsia gigantea; assembly: GCA_032199065.1. Taxonomy (NCBI): domain Eukaryota; kingdom Metazoa; phylum Chordata; class Mammalia; order Pholidota; family Manidae; genus Smutsia; species Smutsia gigantea. The sequence goes on along the minus strand of JAVSCE010012397.1, from coordinate 56 downwards.
AGTTATTTCTGAAAAGAAGACATATGATATATTATAACTGAATTTTTATGTACTCC
>JAVSCE010012395.1:0-169199 GCA_032199065.1 Smutsia gigantea | reverse complement strand
AAATATACTGATCTCTGCAACTCAGAAGTATATCAAAAAAATAAGTAAGGTGGAATAATAGATATAAATGTAATAAAGAAAAGATAACCAAATGTTAATTATAGCATCTAGATTGTGGAGACATGAGCATTTAATGTAGTTTTATTTCAACTCTTCTGTTTAAAATTTTCATATTAAAATGTGAATTAGCAAAGTTGTAGAACACAAAGACAATATATAAACATCAACTGGATTTCTATACATAAGCAAAAAAATTGAAAAATATTTTTATAATAGCACCAAAAAACATAAAATACTTTGGAGGAAATTTAATGAAAGATATTCTAATCTATACACTGCAAAATACAAAAATATTGATGATAATTTTTTAAAGATTTAAGTAACTGAAAAAATATACCATGTTCATGGATTAGAAGATTTAATATAGTTAAGATACCAATTTTCCCCATACTGATTTATAGATTCAATGAGTTTCCAATCAAAAGTCCAGCAGGCATTTTTTTTTAATTGACAAGATGATCCTAAGACTTACATGGAACTTTACAAAACCTAAAATAGCCAAAACAGTTTTGAAAAAGAAAAACAAAGTTGGAAAAATTGCATTGCCTTATTTCAAAATTTATTATAACTATTATAATCAAGGCAGAGTGGTAAAGGCATAAACACAGATTACCAGATTAATGGAACAAAGTAGAGAGCCCAGAAATAGATCCACATATATATGTTCAGTTGATTTTTGACAAAGGTGACAAGATAGCTCAGTGAGTAATGGAAAATCTTTTCAACAAATCGTGATGATACAACTGGATATTCATATTTTTAAAAACGAGCCCTGATTCTTGGTAATAGCCTTAAACATAAAAGCTAAACTATAAAACTTCTGGAGTAACACTTCTAGGAAAAGAATCTTCATGACCCTACTAGGCAAAGACAGATATTCCTAGGACATAAAAAGACACCAATTATTATTTTTTTAAATTGGTAAGTTAGACTTCATCAAAATTTAAATCTTCTGCTCTTCAAAAGATATCAGTAAGAATATGGATTTAAAAACTACACACTAGAAATATTTGCAATAAATACATCTTAAAAAAGACATATGTGTGTGTGTGTGTATGTGTATATATATATATATACACACATATATATGTATATATATACTATATAGCATCATTGCAACACAACAAGAAGAAAATCCAATTTAGAAAAAGCAAATGAGTTTAACAAAGACCTGAGAAAGAATATTTGAATAGACAATAAAAACATGGAAAGATGTGCAACACCATTGTACACTGGGAAACACAAATTAAAACTACCAAGAAATACCACATCATACTCACTAGAACAGCTAGAGGTAGAAAGGCTGACCATACTAAATGTTTGGCAGACCTCTCATTCACAGCTGAAGGAAATACATAATGTTAGGGCCACTTTGGAAAACAATCCCATGGTTTCTTACAGAGCTGAATATAGACTTATCATATGACCCAGAAAAAAATTATGCCCACAAAAACTTTACACAAATGTACAGCAGTTTTGTCCATAGTAACCAAGTACTGGAAACAATCTACATGTCTGGCAACAGGTGAACAGGTAAGTACACTGATATATTCATCCAATGGAATATTACTCACCAATCAAAAGTAACAAACTAATGATATACTCAGCAACATGGAGAAATTCAATAATGTGCTGAGAGAAATACCCCAGACACAAAATAGTGCAATCTGATTACTGGAAGCCATAGAACCAGCCAAACAAACCTATAGTGATAGATCATTGCTGTTGATTGTACAGTATGGTGTGGACATTTATCTCAAAGGAGCAAAAGGGAATTTTCTGGGATGATAGATTGGGTTGGTGTTTACATGAATATATATATGTATATTTGTCAAAACTTATCAAACTATGCACTTAAAATGTATGTATCTTACTGCATCTAAGTAACACCTCAAGATAGTTTACTGAAGAATAAATATGAAAACTTTAAAAATAAATATTAACAGCAACTGAAACTAATTTTTGAAGACAAATTTTCTCAGTAGTATTTAGGAAGACTTTGATGCTTTGGCACCTATTTTTCTAAATGTGTGTTTGGCTTGTACTATGTAAAGCTTAAAAGCTTATTAATGCTAGAGTCACATCTTAATCTCCTCCACACATTAAAACTGTCAATCAAATTTTATCACATGAATGAAATACTTTACCTTAAATCTGTCAAGGTAATTGCTAAGATTAAGTTAAATAGAAAGGAAAACTAGTAAAATGTGGGAAGTTATTTTTAACTTAAGGGCAGTTCTATAAGGAATTTTAAAGCAATATGGTGATACAGTGTATTGTTTTTTTCTGTATCTTTCCACCTTGGCAAAGTTAGGGAGGGCTTTACTCTCACAAACATACACAAGAAACCAAATGATCAGTTGCAGTACCTTCAACTGCAAGGAATAGAAGATCGCGATTCAGGGGACTTAAACAGTAAGGCATTTACTATCTCAGATAACAAGAAGCTTTCTTTCCAGGCATAGTTAATTCCCTGAGATGGAGCTAAACCAGCTCTTGTTAGCAGGTGGCCAGTCGGCCAAGATCAAGAGTGGACATCGTAAAGTTGACTTCCCTAGGTAGGAAAAGGGACACAAACAACAGGGAGACTCAGTGGACAGTCAAAAGTGGGTGGAACTCCAGGCAAAAAATAAAAGAATTTCTGTTCCAAAGTTCTATTAAGTTTTCGTTTTTACCTTCACATGAGTACCTCTCTCTGGGGGCTTTTCTACCAGTTAAGGAAAATCAAATTGAAAATCGCCAGCAGCCAAAGCCAGTCTCCGAAATCCTTTGCCCCTGTTAAGGGGCTGAGGAACATTTACTGACTTTTTAGCACAGAGGAAATTAAAGTAATTCTCACTCCTTACATGGTATTTACTGCTCTCTACATCACTAAACCATATTTATTTCTTGGTTTGTAGCACAGTGATTGCAGAGTAAGTGCCAGGCAGCAAATAACTTTCCTGCTGCTGAAATTGGTAGTGATTTTGCTCTCAGTGGAGCATATTACATGACCTGCCCAGCAATGCTGGTAAGTAGTCATGGGCTTTTCTCTGCTTCTAATTGCCATGATGTGTAGGATTAGTGATCAGTAGCTGTTTTCATCTCAGATAGTCAACAACTTTACATGGTGGATAAGATACTAAACTTAGTAGTATTTCCTCTACATAATACACGCTTCTAGCCAATGTCCAAATGGTCTTTGTCTAGCAGAATGTTTATGTTGCCATTTAACTTACCACTTTCCCTTGAGACAAGAGGCCTTCCCACTACAGCATCACTTCTACACACACAGAAATTAAACATTTGTAGAATTCCCAAACTCAAATGAAGTTGTATCACATGCTATTAATGAATGTTGGTGTCTGACTGTAGTTTGAATTAATATGCAAATCAGTTTGCTCCGTGTAATCTTTTATCCTCAAAAGAAGCAGGATTAGCCATTCCATTATTAGCAATGTGCTGACCTAAACATTTCTTAGCCAATCTTAGGACATCTCATAGCTTCAATGTGTTCAGTTTCGCCAGACCATTAAAGTGTCTTTAAGTCAACCCCTGTAGTAGAGAAATTATGATTGTAAAATCATTTCGGTTTCCTCAACTATAAAAGGGGAATACAGCTAAGGATGGCAATAAGTGGCATGCAGCCCAGTTTACTACATCCCGACAGCAGGCATTGCAATCATTTCCCACTAAGACATGGACTAAGAAAGCTTCTAAAAGACTTTTTCTCAACACCGCTGTGTATTGGAGCTTTGAAAAGTTCTGATGTTGGGGTTCCAGCCCCAGTAATTTAATTTTAATTGGTCTGGAATGCAGTCTGGACATGGGGCTTTTTATTTAAGCTTGCCAGGCAATTGTAACCTATGTCTAGGGTTGAAAACTATGCATTTAAATGTGGTTCTCAAAGTATGTTCCCTGGACCAGCAGCATCAGCACCATCTGGGAACGTGTCAGAAATGCTGATACTCGGGCCCTGGTCCAGAAGTAATGAATCAGAAACCTGGGGGTAGGAGCCCAGTAATCTGTGTTTTCCAGTCCTCCAGGTGGTCCTAATACACACTCAAGTTTGAGGTCCACTTAAAGGCAGTTCTAACCAACTCAGAACTGTAATGGACTCCACATCTCATTAAGAAGACCTTAAAGAGGAGACTTAAATCCTTGAAAACAAGTATAATAATGTGAACATTCATTTCCATGGTATTAATGTCTGAGTCTTGCCTCCTCCTCTGGATGAATTTGGCAGCTTTCATTTCTCACTGGGAACCCAACATACAATCTTATGTTGGTTTCAAATGTACATCACAGTGGTTCAACAGTCCCCACGATCAACTTATATTGTGATTGTAAATTATTGTGCCCTTTTATCCCCCTTCCTTCTCCCTGTCCCTCCCTCTCCCTTGGTAATCTCTAGTTACTTCTCAGTGTCTATGAGTCTAATGCTGTTTTGTTTCTTCTGTTTTGCTTTATTTTTATATTCCACACATAAGTGAAATCATATGGTATTTGTCTTTCTCAGCCTGGCTTGTTTCACTGAGCATAATACCCTCTAGATTCATCCATGTTGCTGCAAATGACAGGATTTTTGTTTTTATGGCTGAATAATATTCCATGGTATATATGTGCCACATCTTCTTTATCCATCCATCTATCTTGACTATTGCAAAAAGAGTGGTGATAAACATAGGGGTGCATATATCTTTTCAAATTAGGGATTTTTTCTTCGGGTAAATTCCTAGGAGTGGAATTCCTGGGTCAAATGGTATTTCTCCTTTTAGTTTTTTGAGGGACCTCCATACTTCTTTCCACAGCAGCTGCACCTATTTACAGTTCCACCAACAGTGTAGGAGGGTTCCTATTTCTCCACATCCTCACTTGCATTTGTTGTTTCTTGTCTTTTGGACAGTGGCCATTCCAACTGGTGTGAGGTGATATCTCATTGTGGTTTTAATTTGCATTTCCCTGATGATCAGTGATGTGGAGCATCTTTTCATGTGTCTGTTGACCATCTGTATTTCTTCTTTGGAAAATTGTTCAGGTCCTCCACCATTTTCTGATCACGTTGTGTTTTGGGGGTCAAGATGTATGAGTTCTTTATATATTTTGGATGTTAATCCCCTATCAGATGAGTCATTTACAAACATATTCTCCCATACTGTAGCATGTCTTTCTGTTCTGCTGATGGTGTCCTTGCTGTACAGAAGCTTTTTAGTTTGACATAGTCCCACTTGTTCATTTTTGCTTTTGTTTCCCTTGCCTGAGGAGATGTGTCCAGGAAAAAATTGCTCATGCTTATATTCAAGATACTTTTGCCTATGTTTTCTTCTAAGAGTTTTATTGTTTCATGACTTACATTCAGGTCTTTGATCCATTTCAAGTTTATTTTTGTGTATGGAGTTAGACAATAATCCAGTTTCATTCTCTTGCATGTAGCTGCCTTACATGTAGTTTTGCCAACACCAGTTATTGAAGAGGCTGTCATTTCCCATTGTATATCCATAGCTCCTTTATTGTATATTAATTGCCCATATATGTGTGGCTTTATATCTGGGCTCTCTATTTTGTTCCATTGATCTATATGGGTCTGTTCTTGTGCCAGTACCAAATTGTCTTGATTACTGTGGCTTTGTAGTAGAGCTTGAAGTCAGGGAGCATAATCCTCCCAGCTTTGTTCTTCTTTCCCAGGATTGCACTGGCTATTCAGGGTCTTTTGTGGTTCCATATGGATTTTAGAACTATTTGTTCTAGTTCACTGAAGAATGCTGTTGGTATTTTGATAGGGATCACACTGAATCTCTTAATTGCTTTGGGCAGGATGGCTATTCTGACAATATTAATTCTTCCTATCCATAAGCACAGGATGTATTTCCATTCATTGGTGTCTTCTTTAATTTCTCTCATGAGAGTCTTGCAGTTTTCAAAGTATAGGTCTTTTACCTCCTTGGTTAGGTTTATTCCTAGGAATTTTATTCCTTTTGATGTAATTGTAAATGGAGTTGTTTTCCTCATTTCTCTTTCTGCTAGTTCTTTGTTGGTATATAGGAATGCAACAGATTTCTGTATATGAATTTGTGTACTGCAACTGTGCTGAATTCAGTTATTAGTGCTAGTAGTTTTTTGGCGGATTCTTTATGGTTGTCTACGTATAGTATCATGTCATCTGAAAATAGTGAGAGTTTAATTTCTTCCTTACCAAGTTGGATGCCTTTTATCTCTTTTTGTTGTTTGATTGCCATGACTAGGACCTCCAGTGCTATGGTGAATAAAAGTAAGGGTGGTTTCTGCGTTCTTCAAAGCTGTGACCACTATTCTCTACTCCATAAATAATTTCTCTTCCCCTAAGAAAAATGTCTTACTCCTTTTCAATATTTTCAAAGCCTTTTGCACGTAAGTATTACAACTTATCACACTGTGTTTAAGGAATTATGTAGGTGTAACTCCCTGTTACAGTTTATAAGGTGTTTGAGGACAAGCACTGTTTTATTGACCTATACACTCTCTCAGTATCTGACTCAAACTAGGTATCAAGAAAAGAGACTGTTGAATCTGATCAAACTGAAATTGACAGAGTGGGTGTGGTACAAAGCTGGAGGATAAGAAAATGAGGCCAGCAACAGTTTTGCAAAATAATGCAAAATACTATCCACAATTGAGGCAAGGAAAATCTTTGCAGAGCATATGGTTTTCAAATAATGTGTTTCTTCCTCAGTATGGATTTAAGGTCCACTGTCTTGGAGAATGACCGTTCTTTGGAGGAATGTGTGTGTATGTGTGTGTGTTCCATCCAAGAGTTCCCCACAAGACACCAAACTAACATAGGAATAAGGGCAGATCTCTGCCTCCTGCTTTTGGAAAAATGTTTATGGAATTGCAGTTAGAATGTAAATTCCACTGAGAACTGTTCTGTTTCAGTCCTTATTTTAGACTGAGTGACTGAAATGTATAGACTTTTGCTCCTGTGAGTTATTGTATGTATGGATTATTTCCTTTAGACTGAGTGACTTAAATGTGTAGACTTTTGCTCCTGTAAATTACTGTATCTATGAATTATTCTGATATGGTAAGATGTGAGACCACCAGTGAGCCAAAGGTAAGGTTTTCCTAAAGGGGACTGGAAGGTTGCACTGTGATGAAGTCAGTAAAGACATCTTTCTTTCTTTCTCTCTCTCTCTCTCTCTCTCTCTGTCTCTCTCTCTCAGAAGAAGGAAGAGGAATAGGAGGAAAAGGAGAAGGAAGAAAATGGTGAGATTCTTAAGACAAGGAGGCAAAGCTTTTCCTTGTTTCTTGGTTTCTAGAGACAGTCATATTTAGAATCCAGTTTTCTCTATAATTCCCTCCAGTTACTCTTCTCCTCGGCCACCAATCTTTGATAAAGGCTGTTGAATAGAAAGCAACTTTGTGTCAGTTGCATGGGGATAATTAGAGTCCAAGGCAATAAAAGAAACCCCAGCCTTTTCTGCCTTGGTTGGAACCAGCACGGCTGTAGCCATATTGTATCATGAGTAAGTACTTATCTCAGACTTCCAGGAAGTAGGTGTTAGCAGCAAAGCAAGCAGAGACCTCAGGTGAGCTGAAAATAGGTGGTAGGAATTGGCAGCACTGGTCTAGTGGCTAAGGCATCTATTCACTTAGAAATGAAGGTGAAAAATATTACCTTCACCCTGAGGGAAAGTAATACCTGAGTGTGGAGTTTTCCTTGAGTTATAGTAAAGATAAGGGCAAATGGTGCCTTAATATTAGACTGTCAGTTAAAAAGGTTTTGAATGTTGGACCATATGTGTTGCCATCACACATCTGTGTTACAATTTTTGTGTGGATGGTGCAAAACACATTAGTTCCTCCAAGGCCTTGGCAAAATTGGGACTTTTTTTTGGTGGTAAAAAAACTATCAGAAAAATACTTGAGCGTGCATTGCCAACACCTATAAACTTTTGTAGATAGTTTCTACATGTGCTGATGCACTTTTTTCAATCTTATGCATTGTAAAACATACACAAACAGAGAAATTTCAAAAACAGAAGAAAATTTGTATCTAAGTAAAAGCTGTAAAATATAATTCCCACACCCCAGTGTATCCTCCAGCATAGCCCCTGGGGTGCCCATAGTGTCTGGAGCCCATGACTTAGAAGTGAAAATGATGGAACTTGGAGTCAAACAAATGTAGGTTAGAATCTCAGCTTAGCCACTTATAGGCAGTGGGACCCTGAATCCATTTCTTTAGACTCTAAGGATATACTAATGCCTCTCAAAGGGTTTTTGAAAATATTTGTACAAGATGATGTTTATGAACCATTTAGCACTGTCCCTGTGGTTTGGGCCTATCATATAGTAAGTGCTCAGTAAATGCCACCCATTGTTACTAGTCACCACTACACATCTGAAGCCCTGCTGGGGTTAAAGAAACTAGGATAATGTCTTTCTCTGTAAAACCAAGCCCCAGGACATGTCTCTATGTAAGGAAAGAGTTATGAAAAGTCCTTATTGATAGATAATAAAGAAAAACCCACCAGGACAGACAAAAGTGATGGTCTAAGGGTTGGTTAAATAGTTACTTACTGTATTTATTATCCAGAGAGGAATACAGATTATATATTTCATGAGCCAGATGGGAATAGTTATTTAATCCACAGTAATGACTACTCTAAATGGCTCTATTGAATCTCTACTTGAAAGTGTACTTCAGAAGAGTTGCAGGCTATGAGAGAATAAAGCAAGAAACAAATGTAATGGTTAAAGGATATTTTTGCTAAAGCTTAATTAAACTTGAGATTTTGTATCATTCTGTGTAGAATATTCAAAAGATATATTTTTTTTTGGAAAAGGGACCAGAAAGGGTGCTAAGAAATGAGCCTTAGAGCTATGTAGGTTTTGAAGGACCCTTAAGGAAAAAAAATGAAAAATAAATACCGATTTTAATTTGAAGCAAAGAATTGAAATTGCTTTCTGGCATCCTACACTTCCAGCAACATTGGTACCTACTTGAAATGAACAACTGCTAAAGGAAACAGCTGGTAGAAAGCTGTTACTGCAAAGCAAAGTGCAATATGCATGCTGTAATTAGTTTGCAATCATTACTCAGTCCACTGTTGGAGAAAAACCTTGATTTGATCACACCAAAAGCATTTGTATCACTGAGCAAAATTCAGGACAATTCTTCCCCAAAACCAAATAAAACTCTCACCTCCATTAGAGTTCATGATATCATGATTATTTTTTTTAATGTGGTCAGAGTGACCACTGGACCATAAAGGGGTATGTAAAACAAGTAATTTTGTTTACTTGAAAGTGATAAGTGCCCTAGAATAATAGCTAGATGTTTTTGAGTGTTTGCTATACACAAGACTGGTACCATCCAAAAGAAATATAATACAAGTCACAGATGTGAGCCACATAAGGAAAGTGAAATTTATTAGTAGCCACATTTTTTATAAAAAAGAAATAGTACCTTAGTTCAGACCGCTATAACAAAATGCCATGGACTGAATAGCTTAAACAGTAGGCACTCATTTCTTACAATTCTGGATTCTGGAAGTCCAAGATCAAGGTCCTGGCAGATTCAATGTCAGTTGAGAACCTCTTCGTGGTTTGCGTTTGCCATCTTCTTGCTGCATCCTCACACAACAGAAAGAAAAGAGCTCTGGCTTCTCCCTCTTCTCATAAGGGTGCTTATCCCATCAAAAAGCCTCCACCCTTACATCCTCATCTAAACCTAATTACCTCCAACAAAGGCCCCACTTCAAAATACTATCACATTGGAAGTTAGGGCTTCAGCATATGAATTTGGTGGGGGGACAACACAAACATTCACTCCAGTGCAACAAATAAACATTGCAGTTCTGAATGATTTGGGGCATTATATCCTTTAATTCTCTCAATAATAAATATTATTCCTTTCTACAGATGAGAAAACGGAAGTACAAGGATAATAAGCAGCTTGAAGCAGAGCAGCAGACTCAGGAAAAATCCAGGCAATTTGATTTCAGATCTCTTTGTCTGAGTGCTGTGGTGTGCTGCCTCGTGCTGTCCTGTGCAGCTAAAAGATAGTCTTCCTGTCCAGCAAAAGAATTTGCAAATTATAAAGACAGCCAGGAAAAGATAAAAATAGACAATAATAAATAACAGCCTTCATTTCTGGGCCCTTTCTCTAACAGCCATCTTATAGGGTACATACTGTTATGTGTTGTGCCTATTTTACAGATCTGGAAACTGAGGCAAAAGGTATTTAGTAACTTGCCAAGGTCTAGGATTTTTTGGAGCCAGGATTCAACACTAGGTTTTCTAACTCCAGAACCTAAGCACTTAATCCCTAGTTTGGTTCTGTTAACAGATCCGACTACCAAAATAGACAAACATTTCCACAGCAGGGAGATCTAATAACCTCTGAAGCCCAGAGTGAAATAATGGAAGTGAGCCAACTTAATTAATTCAAGAAAAGAAACAGAAAAGATTACATGTAAGACAGTCACTTGTAGTGAAGATTAAAATTTGTCCATGAATTTGCTGTGCAATGAATGACACTTGGTAAAAAAAAAACCATGGGGTTTTCCACATAAAAAGGTAAGCTGTTACATACCGCTTGGCATAGGGAAAATGGATGGATAACCCAACAGCCCCCAGAATTTCCATGTCATAGACTATGATGGTATCATTCTCCCTTGCTACTTTTCCAAAATTTCTACCATTACCATTTACAATTAAATGATAAAGACCAGAATAGCAAAGCAAGACTGTTATATAATCATTAGGTATACATAGAAAAGATATCCCAGGTACTGTAAGTGAATGAAATAAGTTACAGAATAGTCTGTTCCTAGTATGATAGCCATTTTGTTGAAACAGTAATAACAAAAAGCTAAAATTCATATAGAAAACTGTCTAGAAATAAAGCACAGCAATGGTTATGGGAGTGTAGAGGAAATTATATGGAACCTTAATGTTTACATTATATATTTCTGTAATGTTTGATAACATAGATTACATTGGTTAAGAAAAATAAATAGATAAATTGAAAGGCTCCTTGTAGCCTGGGAAGCTCCTCTGTAGGGTTGGTTTTTCTCCATCTCTCACTACAAGAGGTGTTTCAGATAGGTTTTTTGATTCCTTGGAAGACACTGAGTGACAGAGCCTGAGGACATGACCAGGAAAAGATACAGCCCTTTCAGGGCAAAGGGCAGAGGTAGAAAAAAGTGAAATTAGGCAATCCTACCAAGAGAAACCAAAGGTGAGTCATCAGAAAGAACAGAAAGGAAGGGGGATCTCAGAGAACCATTCAAAGGCACTGCCCTGGCTGTACTTTGAATGCAATAAGGAATTGTATTTACTATCTAGAAACTGCTTTGTCAAGCTCAACTTTCAAATTTTGCAATGGCTCTGACCTAAATCCTTTGGTACTATCTCCCTACGTGATTGCTTCTATCTCAGTGAGAACTCCCAAATTTATATTCCCAGCACAGACCCCTCTTTTGTCTTCCAACCCATACCACAGTTGGCAGACAGCCATTTGGAAATGAGTACATACGTGTTCACCAGAAGATATACACAGAATGTGTTTAGTAACACTATTCATGAGAGCCAAAATCTGGGAACAACTTTACACAGTAGTGAGAATGGATGAACCACAGTGACTCCTAAGGAAGTGTCTAAAGCTCATAAACAAGATTTTGAATGGAAGAAGATGGACACAAGAGTACATATTGAATGGTTCTATCCATATTAAATTATTTTAAAGGGCAAAACTAATATTTGTTGTTAGAAATCAGGGTACTTACTATCTTTAGGTGGTAGGTAGTACTTTTAGGGAAGCAGGCTGTGGCCTTTTGAGGTATTGGTTATGTTTTAATTCTTAATTTGGTTGCTGGCCACATGGGTGTGTTCAGTGTGAGATAATCCATATGGTATACATTCTTTAAGTACATGTCTGTATGTCAATTTATTTATTGATTCCTTGGAAGACACTGAGTGACAGAGCCTGTGGACATGACCAGGAAAAGATACAGCTCTTTCGGGGCAAAGGGCAGAGGTAGAAAAAGGTGAAATTAGGCAATCCTACCAAAATCAAAGTTTAAGAATATATTTGAGAGATCTCACAAACTGATAAACTTATATTTTCAGAAAAAGAATGTAGATAATTTTCCTCCCCTAAGTAAGAATAACTTCATATAGTCACTGAGTTCTTCTCTCCCTCCTTTGGTCTTAGAAATTCAGGTCAGCAGATGGCTTATTCACTTTCTAGGTGCATTCTTTGTGATACAGTCATCTGCTGCTTCTACTTCTTCAAAATTGTATACTTTGAAAAATACTAATAAAGCTTGTATGGTTAATTTTATCCAACTTGTTCAAGATAATCTATAACTGTAATTTCTTCTATGATTCCAGAGCAATAAAAAATGGATTTAAGTTTTAGTTTTCCAACTTAAAAGGTAGGGAAACTGAGATTTAAAAATGTAAATAGATTTGCACAAGTATTTTGGGGTTGGGGCTGGAGAGAGAGACTGAAGGAAGGGGAGGGTAAGAGGAGAAGGGGGCTGGGACACTGAGCTGGAGGGGCAGGGAGAATCATATGGGAGGGGAAGAGGTAGGAGGAGGAAGAGGCTTTAAATCAGTCTACAATATAGGAAGCAGACATGTTGGCTTGGATGTCGTGGCACCTGTAACTTGCCGTGCTTGGCTGGGGACTAGTTTCTCTCCCTGTGCATGAGAAGATGGCCCTCAGGATTGGGCCAGGAGAATAAAATCAGAGGCAGAAGGCTATTACTTAGGGAAAGTCAAATAAAAGCCCGATGCCAGAAATGAGAGGTAAAAGAAATGTTGTCCCACATCCCCCAAAGCCATACCTTAAGCAAAACAGATGGATTTGGAAGCATGAAAATAGGTAAAAAGATGCCTGAAGATATCAGGATCAGTGGGCACTACAAGTTCCTGGAAGTACTGATCTTTTGGCTGAACACTTTGTTCACCACGGAGGTGATGGCAGGAAGAGGTTGGATAAACGTCCCTGAGACAGAGCAGATGGAAAAACAGAAGTTCCACTTGTTGTCATAAAGGTGTGGAGAGTATTAGAGGTCCTAAGCCAACATACAGAATGAGTATAGAGGCTGCAGTGTATGCAGAGATCAGATGTGAATGACTGAGGCCACCATCTCCAACATCAGGGGTGCATTTAATGCCCAAGGAGCCTGCTCAAACCAGCAAAGTGGTCAACAGTGCAGCTGCTCCGAAGAAAGGGCAAGGGTCAGCCCCTCCAAGCCCAGAGTAAAACCCTCATACCTTCCTATGGTGCCATTTTGCAGAAAACACAGTGAATGGGGCCAATCTCTAAAAGTCTGGCCAGTTTCCCAGGGAGATCAAGAACAAAGACTACTTAAACAAATAGAGTTGCACTTTGCACTGAAAGGAGGCTATTTAGACCAAAAGACATTGAGCTATATTTAATTAACTGGTGTAAGTTTCCATCAAGGTGTGTGTTCTTAAGGAGTAAGAGCTAACTTTGTAGAAAATATAGAAGCTGTATTTTTTTTTGCACATACAAATGCAATGTGAGCAAATTTGTGACTCTACTGCACTAGGCAAGAACAACCTAAGCAATTCATGCCTAATTACATATGCCAAACAGGGAACCCTTTCCAAACAAAATACACGTTAGACCACCAACTTGTTTTTTTAACACTATCGCTTTTATGGAAGATATTTGATGAAACCTCCAGAAAAAAAATTCTTTTTTATTTCTTTTAACCAAACAGAATAGTGACCTCTATGTATTTTCCTCCATTAGCCATGATTTTCATCAAAATGGCAGCTTCAAGAGATAAGAAGCATTCTCAGAGAAGACACAAAATACAAAGACCTATATCTAGGATGAAATAGTTATGTGGACCATGGAAGGAAAAGATGATCTCTCTCACACTATTACCATGAAATACATATATCTATGTATTACAAATACACGTTTTCTAGGAGTAAAGCTGAGTTGTCAGATAACAGGCTTCAGTTTCTTCAACTGCAAAGTGAATGATGTAGAATGGAAAACCACTTACATCCTTTCTTTTTCTAAAATACTACGGCGTGATGATGTGAGCATCCAAGATGCAATGACCACAAAAACCCTGTCAGTGTTATTACACACACTCAAATTGGGTGGAGGCAGCAGTTTTACCTCCAGAGTCCAATCTGCACCTAGCAGAACATCTTGGACATAAGTGAATGGGATACTGGTTAGTGCTTATGGAAACTCCTGCAAACAGTGAACATGTTTTCTGGTGGGCTCCTCATAATGAAATTCCATAACAAAATATGGCTTGCTTCTGGGAAGGGGAACTCAGTTCAAAGGACATAAATACTTGACTTGTGCCAGGCTTTACAACTGCTTAATTTTAGAAAATGTATTAGCAGACAGTAAATGAATGAGATCTTATGCAAACAGTCCTGTGATACCAATTTTCTGGTTTAATTTCATTCATAAAATCAGAGAGTCCCAGAGCTAGGAGACAAGTTGGAGAATACCCAGTAAAATTCCTGAATTTGAAAAATGAGAAAACTGTAGAGGTAAGTAACATTCCCAAGGACCAATAATTATTTCATGATGGAATGACATTATCTCCTCTTAATCTAGTGCCTAGTCTCTATCTATTTAGTGCATAACATAGCTATCTCATGAGCATGAGCTGTTGACTGGATATTTCCATTGAAACCTATTATTATTGTTATTACTAATAACAAGAAACCAAGAGAGTTGCATCCCAGTTCTATTACTAAGTAGTTGTATAACTGTGGGTAATCACTTGATATCATATTTGAGCATTTCAGTTTTCTTTTCTGTAAAATGATGGGTTCAGTTTGGATAATTAATAGCATGTTGATATATCTTCAGTGTCTGAGATATATTTATCTTTAAAAATTGCAATCTTTGTGAGTACAGAACAAGTCTATGTCTACGGGGATGAAGTAGAATTTACCTTTGATCAATAAAGACCTTTAATATGGCAATTTCAGACAAATTAATCCGTTCCTTGTCTTACAGGTGGATAAGTAGGACCAATTGTCAACATGATTCAGATAACCACCCTATTGTCCTCATCTTCACATTGAAAGCAGAGGTGCAACAATTATATGGTGGATTTGTAGGTGCAAGTGAATCTATAATGCTAGGCACAAATAAACACTGCACTATTTCTGACTGCTTAAAATCCTCAAAAGCATGAATTACTAAATATATTTGCTGTCATACAGACAGACCTTGTCTTTTGAATGCTTTGCTTACAAGAAAAAAACTTGGTATGAAGAATTACATATGATTTATACATACTACAAATATCATTTGTAGTATTAATTAAAATTGATTTAAGATTAATTTTTAAAAATTTATTAAGACAACCTCTGAATGACATTTGTCCAGTAAAATTCTAAAAATTCTAACATCTTTCTAGACATAGGATAATGTAGACTGTTTTCATTCCAGTGTACTCTTCTGAGTTTCAATAAACAATCTAATTCTCAAATACTATACACTAGGTTTACTTGGATTACCATGAAATCAAAACAGCCGATTCATTTCTCATTGCATTATTATTCTAATTAATGTAAGTCACACAGGTGCAATGTGTGATGGGAGCCAGTTACAAATTAATAAATAAACACATTTCAAAAGGACTGTGACTTATAAAAATAATGCCTCGCTTAAAAAAAAATGGAGACAGACTATTGTCCAAAAGCCATTTATTTGGTTATTAGTTTATAAGCAAACAGAAAAATGACAGTGAGAAATTTCAAACAGTAAACCCTCTGGAGTGAAACAAAGCAGTTCAATAGAAGTATACAGCTATACATAAAAGCCTGAGTTAAGGGTAATTTTAAAAAATTCTGAGAAAGTGACAAGCTCAGTGAATATCCTTTCAAAAGAAAGGAAAAGAAACAGAAACCTGGGATTGAAATAATATCTTGTGGCTTTACAGAGCTTTTTATCCAAGGGCCCATCCACTTCACAAAAACAAATTCATTCATTTTCCACATACCCTTTGGATCGTGGGTAAGTGCTGCGTCATCACAACCTTCTGTAGACAGAAGAGAAGGAGGCAGAGGGAGCGCGGCTAGCACGTGGCGGGTAATCAGCTGTGCTCACCACAGGCCTCGGACTCCTCTACTCAACTGTTCCAGGAACTCTCCTACTTGTGCATCCTGCTTCCATGAACACAGACCAGTGGGTAACACAGATGAAAGCAAGGTTACCATAATGCTCAGTGTTTAGAGGAATATATTTTTTCCAGGGTGCCTTACAGACATTACCTCATTAATCTTCATAACATCTTTAAGAGAAGAGGAGGGAATGGTCTCCACCCTCATTTAATGGATGGGTAGCAGCTGCTTAAGGCCAGGAAACGATTCAGTGTCACCTCTGGGAATGGAGCCACATTGCCCATTCCTCGGGGGCATCAACAGCCCTTTAGGAGGTAGGTGTAGCCAACCGTGAAGGGGTCTAATGCCCCACACAGCAGACATGGAAGTAGAGCAGATGAGCAAGACACTAGCCATTATTACCAAAAGCATCAAAAGATGCTACTGATTTGTTATTACAACAAATGTTTATCAAGGGCCTGCTAGGAGCACTTGGCTGCAGGAAGAGGCAAGTAAAGGAAAATGGGGGAAACATGGAAGAATGATCTGTAAATCTGACATGAGCCCTCCACACAAAAAGTTTACATTCATTCATCATGCATGCAACAAATGAAAGCCCTCAGGTGCCATTCAAGATGAGGGGGATACAAGGCATTCAAATCAGACCTTACCTTCAAGATGATTAGTCTAGCACACTAATTAGATTTTTAAAACTTGGAGCACTGAGCAATACATATTAAATAAAAGTTATGCCCAAATTGATATGGAAATGCAAAAGAAGAACATTTAAGTCAGCTTAAGTGAGTCGAAGGAAAGCTTCTCAAAGTATTTGTGGCTTGTCCTGGGACTTACAAGTAATTGAAGTTTAAATAGGGCAAGGGTCTTCAAAGCAGAGGATGAGTTCCCAAGGGGTTGCCTTGTGAAACTTGGAAGTCATTTGTTTTCACTTCAGCAAGTGGCTCTCCTGGATGAGGCCCAAGCAGCAGATGGAGGAGTATCTAGCCCCAAGAAAACAAAAGTGGCAGTAACATCAGAGCATGAGGCACTTTACGAATCAAGTTCAGGAGTCTGGACATTACCGCAAAGGCTTTGGGGACCTACAAGGATTATGAGGACATTTAGTAGGATCATTCTTACAGTAATAGCACTGGGAGGCACTAGCCATCCCTTTTGTTGTTTTTGGCCTGGGATTTCAAGGCATGTGTACCTGGGCCCACCAAGGTTGGGGTGATGGGAGCCCCAGAAAGAAGGTCAGAAATTCAGGAGACAGAGGCTGACTTCTCTATCTTTTATTCTGACCTTCCTGTCTTCCTTGGCCAGGCCAGCCTAGAAAACCTGGAGTCAGCATAGAGCAACCATCCAGGGTAACAGTGGAATTAGAATACCAAGAATTTTTCCTATTTCTGTCCTAAAGGGGACATGGGGTACTCAATGAGCTCAACGTCCTATCCAGGACTCTGGCACATCATTGCATTATCAGCACAGCCTTAGCACACATGTTCTCCATGCTTATTATCATTTTATATGGAGGAGGGCTGGGTACGTAAGGCGAGCATCTGAATGTTTGAGTGTACATCTTGATCATGGGATATAATCAGTGCAACTAAAAACTCTATTTATGTATGAGAGTTTGTATAATGTTTTATATACTTTTGAAACATGTTGCTCCACAAATTATCTCATTTGGATCTTTATGACATGTCTGTGAGTACATAAGATGTGTAATACTATGTCTGCTGAAGACTAAAGAAAATAAAGCTCAGAGAGTTAAAAAATTTGCCCAGGTTAAAACAAAAATGCAATGGAGAGTCAGATTACCCAAGGTTCCCTGACTCCTTCCCTTTGCAGACATTTCCTCAGACCCTGTAATGAGCCTGAGCATGTCTGAAAAGACTAGTGATAGACAGGAATCACTACCTGACCAAAAAACAGGGGAGATCTAAGAGAAAGACAGAGTAGAATCCCTCCCTCTCAGTCCCTGGGTGTTCCAGCAAGTTCTCAGGACTAAACAGAGGATATCCTCAAAGGGAGCACGCAGGTGGGACCAGAACCACGCCCTGTATACCTTCAAACTCTCCTTCCTCACTTTGGTGGGAACAGAAAGCCTCCAAATCAAGCATTTCTCTTGCCTCTGTTTCAGGCCCACGTTCACATATAGGAGGAAATACCACTACCAGCCGACTCTTATCTTTAATTGTGAATGACAACAGCTCTTGGAGGGAATTCCATGCCACCGATCACAATATTTGCTTAAAGATGGGCTAACACTGACGTCAACATGGAAAAGGGGAAAGCACTGGCTGGGTCACACACCTTGGTGAATTAAAGGAAGAGCAGTTTTCCAGGGGACAATGTGAAAAAACCTTTGCTACTGAAGTTCCTTCTGATTGTGCTTTTCGGATTTAAGTCCAATAAACGAAATAAATACTCTGAGCCACTAAAGCTAATATTCCCCTATGCCAACTCAAAATTAACCTCAAAATGTGAAGATTTCAGAAACCTACTATGGATATTCAAATACTTTCCAAGGAACGTGTTTTTCTTAGAGTCCCCACACATCTCCTGTCAGTGGGGCAGGAGTTTCAGCATGCTGGTCTTCAGACCTCCATCTCTGTCCTGAATCCAGTTCCTCGCTCCCACAACCCTTGCTTTGTGCCTTTTCAAAAATACTTTCACAAGGATTTCCTTGCTGTCTTCTAGTGACCTCGCAAGACAGCTGTTCCTCTAATGGCACTCAGAAGTTGTACTGTTATTTATCTACTGTTAGACCTAGCTCACCCTGTTTGCATGGTGAGCTCGATTTCATTCATCTTTGTACCTCTAACGCCTAAAACCATGTGTGATACAAAGTTTTTTGAAAGTAGCCAGAAGAAGAAAGGGATGAAAAGATCATAGGTATGTTTTGCCGGGTATACGAGCAAACACAGAACACTAAGTGGCCTGACCTTGGTGGCCGCACAATGGTACAGCAGGAGGTCCCACTGCCAGTCTCAAGCTCTTTGCCCCACAGTTCCATGATATTAATTCCAAACTCTGCTGCCAACAACATTTGGGTGATGGGAGAATCCTAGCTCCTTTCCAGTAATGGGCAGAAAGAACAGGAGTCGACTCAATTTCCTGTTCTACCTTTTCTACGACTTCCCTAGGCAGAAGGAATGGGGCTTTCCACTCTGCACCTTGTACATCTCTCTCCTCTCAGGCAGTGCCCTTGGATCATTTGTTATGTTTGTACATCCCTCACAAAGTTCTTCAGGGCTCTGCCATCAGGACTTAGCATTCAGTTAGTGCTCAGCAAGTGGATGAATAAGGGTACAGAGGAATGAAAGCAGAGGTGAAAATAAATAATGTACATTTTAGTTGTTTATCAAGCAAGTATCACCAATACAAGGTCTAAGTCACTATCTTAGAGAATACTGCTAAGAAAATCAAGGGCAAAAGTCACAAGTTGTTTTCTAAAGCAAAGCATACATCTAAGCTACTGCTATACTTTATTTCAGTATTGAATACATTTTTTAGAAGATAACAAAAGCAGAGATATGGAGAGCAAACACTCAAAAATATGTAAGCAGGACTTAGAAATGCTGATGCTTTTCTGGAACAGGTAACAGAGCTGTAACATGCAAAGCAGCTCCTCTTCCACACACACACATACATTCTATTCCACTAGCACCCAGGTCAGGGTGGACAGGTTACTGTTTATGGGGCTCCTGAGAGGGGACAGCAAAGCTCTGCGAACATGCACACGTGGGTTCCGACCAACTGCGCGGTTCCCAGGCCCTTGGATTTCAGGGCCCAGTAAAATCTCCTCGACATTCAGATCTCAGCTTTGGTGCTGCTTCCTCAGAGAGGTCTTTTGGACCTCACCAGCTGCATCGGCAGCGGGGCACTGACTCTCACATCACTGCATTTTGTTCCCCTGCACAGCACCTATCACTAGTTGATATAGTTTATCATTTATTTTCTTACTGTCAGTCTCTGCCGAATAGAATGTAAACTCCATGAGGACAAGAAACTTGTCTGAACCATCACCATCTTATCAATTCCTGGAACCTGGAACAAAGTACATTTCATAGTAGATGTTCAAAAATATTTGTTAGTCAAAAATGATCATCTAGCCCAGCATAGTCCCCCTTTTACACACAAGGAAGAGGTTCCGAAAGTCAAAACTATCTCAACACACAGCTATTTGGTGGCAAAAAAGGCAAAGACAAGTCACATGGTTTCTAGACCCATGTCTTTTTCCACAGTTTTGTATCCATTTTACACTGAATTTGCCTGTATATTCAGGAAATAGACACAAAGAGAGAAAAGGGAAGTGTAAAGGGGTTATGGAAGGATTTGAGAAATAATTTGACCAAGGCTTTAATCCTCTGAGATTATTCTGCCTTTCAAATTCTGACAAAGTTAAAGAATAGACATAATCACTTATATAGTATAAATTAAGGGGCCACGATGAAATGCATCACCTAAACACTTCTTCATAAGCTACTCAGAGTGTATGTAAATCATTCCATTAAAAAGCTATTCCTAAAAAAAAAAAGCTATTTCTTAGTATTGAGGCATTGACTTCTTAGACATTCCCTATCAAAAGCAAATTCTCCCTGGACACTGTTAGTTGATTAAGCCAACACCATTCTCAACTCCCTTCTCTCCTGTAGTCTTCAGAGTCTGGAAAATATAAATACTTATGTTCCCAGCATCTCTTGCTACCAAGGGAACATATTACAGAGATCTAGCCAATGAAACATAAGTCAAGTCTACAGGGAGTCCCTGAGGAAATTTTTTGCTTTCCTAATAGTCAGACATTGAAGCTTTCTTCCTTTCCTCACTTCTTTCTATCTTGAGCATGTACTTGAGTTCTGGAACTCTGGCAGCCATCTTGTAACCATGAGGGGAAATATCAGAGATCTCAAAGACACCAGCCTGACATCACTGAGCCACTGAAATACCACTGCCAGCAGCTGCCTGCCTTCAGAGTTTAAGTATGTGAGAAAAATTAATTTTTAATTGGATTAATTGGGTTCTCCTTTACACACAGCTAAGATAATTTCTCTTTGACACAAAATTTTTAATTACCTGAATTACTTTGCAGGGAAAGAGCTAGGGGACTATATATTCCAGCCTCATTTTTCTCTCAATTTCAGTCTCCTTCCAGTTTCTCCAGAAGCCAGACAGTGAGAGAGTCCATTGATATATGTCAATCTCTGGGCCCAGGACAGGGTGAAGAGAGATGGGAAGTGGATCTGGAAAGGCAAATGGAAGGTAGCCGGGAAAACCAGTAGTTTTCAGACTTTTCTTAAAACCCTTATATCAAATAAAGCCAAATAGCCAATGCCAATAAACAGGGCAGTGGGAGCAGAGCTTGCTCAGCAAAGGAAGACTCAGTGTGCCATGCTCTCCACCCCCTCCTCTTACCCTGTGGCAGCATCTGCCCCCAGCCCTTACCCTAGCCCTGACCCCTTTACTACCACTACCAACGTCACCTCTGCTGAACTCTAGGCATGCTTGAAAAATAAATTTGCAAGCAACTAATATATAGGATTGTCCTAATTTACAGAACATACTGCAGTTAAATTTGTATCACAGACATATAATATATATTACTGCATTGGAAATACCTAAAATTTTGTGTGTTGTATCTCTGATATTAAAATTAACTGGACACCCAGTTCTTTTTATTTGCTAAAACTGACAACTCTACTAATATATAACATTATTTAGCACAGATCTGAAAGGATAGGACATGGAAAAGTCAATTTTTTAAAAAAGGGGTTAGATATA
Organism: Smutsia gigantea; assembly: GCA_032199065.1. Lineage (NCBI taxonomy): Eukaryota > Metazoa > Chordata > Mammalia > Pholidota > Manidae > Smutsia > Smutsia gigantea. The sequence continues at coordinate 147,272 of JAVSCE010012395.1, read as the reverse complement.
TAAATAATGTAGACATAAAGCCTAGAGGTGGTGAAAGTGGAAGAGAAATACAGAAGGTATCCTAAAAAGGCTTCAAAATAGAATTTATCTAGTTCATGGTTTTGTTCAAGATTGGCTATTAAAAGACCCAGTACCTTTTCCCCCTAAATTGCATCTCTCTTGCACTTCCAAGTGTCCTACATATAGTCCACTTGCTCTTTTTAAAGTTGGTGATACTAAGACACCCCTGGGGAGGAGGAAGAGGGACATGAAGCATTGTTATTGACAGTGTCCTCAAATCCTGGCTTCTCAACTCTCAATCTGGGACATTTGGCTGTTTTCACAGGCAGAAAGTGTTCCTCATCCAATTAAATAAAATGAAGCGAAGCCAGGTGGAATGCTTCCAGTTAAATACTTGCTCCTCTTATCTTCTTGTTCACACCCTTCCCCTCATTATCACAATAGAGCACATCAGGCGCACGCTCCGTTTCTAATGAAGATGTTCCCACTGTATTCCTAATGAAAATAGCGCACAGATAAAAGCCTCTTTCCTTTATGAAAGACATGAGCGACATCGGAGCCCCAAAGTTGCCTGGAAAAGCTGGCACATTGGTCAGGTCAGTTCCCCTCACGGATTCCTGCTTACAGTGAAGAGAGAAGGCACAGAATGTTTAAAAATTCCTTTCTTAGAAACTCTGTTCAATAGACACCATGTCTGATTCCAATTTATAGAAATATTTTAAGAAGTCATGGAAAAATTATGCTCAGAGTCTTATTAGAACCCAAATAGAAACACATGATCAGAATGGTATCAAAATCTGTACCTTTGGGGATGGGATACCTAATTGGCCCAGCTCATTGGGTTGAAAACTAAAGCAAAGATTGAATTGTGTTGATTCAAAAAAGGAAAACAAATTGGAACAAACAACCAAAAGTATTGCTCAGATTTCTGAGCAATGTGGTTTATTATAAGAAAAGCCAAGCCTGAAATACTACATGACTCTGATACTTGTGAAACAGAATGTTACCTGTGCAGCAAAACAGAAGAAAACTCCTTATAGAACTAATGATTCATTTGCAAGTAGATTTTTTTTTTAACTCAAAGATGGAGAAGATTGGGTCATATGTGGGAGGTGGAAGCATGTGAAGCCATCTCCATTTTATCCTATTTTTGGTAGAGGAGATGAAATCACTCAGAGAAATGGGAAGAAACCCAGAGTATGTCATTTGGTACAGTTTTGCCTTAACTCCTAGTTCAATGACTGTATTACCATACTGTATGGTTCTAGGTTATTTAGAGATCACACTCCTCCAAGGGACTTTTGAAATATTTTCCTGATGCTGCAAAATAATCACTTCAAAAATAAATATTTAAAAAGCTGATATATATATATATATTTTTTTTTTTTGGAGCACTCTCTCTAAATATACGTATATGTAATTCAGTATCTCCAAAGCAGACAGACATAGATAGACACATGTATCTGCTTCTACAGGAATACTCTTCATCTAATGGTAAAGAGTCTCTCAAAATTTCTAAATAATAAGGAATTTTAAATTGTGCTTTTTACTTATATACTAACTGATCCACCAGCCAAGTCTATTTGGCTTTTTAAGTCCTTAATGTGAAAAAGATTTTCTCTTTTTTTTTTTATTTTAGTACATGTATTTCTGTTTCGATACAGTTTAGTTACACTAACTTACAGTGCCCTGCTGGGGGTCTGTGTGATGAGAACTACTTTACCCAAACTTATCACAATTACCCTGCTGCTGGTCATGCAAGGCTGGAGTAAACAAAAACATTAAGGGGAGTTAGGATGTTATTAGCCAAGTGTTTTCCTCCATTTCTGGCTATGCATTGAGGCAGCCACCCAACCTGAGAAAGATCAAATGTGTTCAGGCACATTTCTTAAATCAGCAGACATCAACATTCAATGACTTAAAAGTCATTTTCCTTGACATCACTTCTGGATTTTAAAAAACATGTTCCACTTTTGCTATGAAGTACTATTATATAAACAGCATCATATCGTTGAACATATTTGACAGAACTGCAAGGTTAGACATATACCATCTTTTTAGAATGGTAAAAATGGATGCAATTTATTTGAAACTACCATAACTATAAATATCTGATTTATTTACTTCTTACGAGATTATTCAGCAAATATTAATGAGTCCCTCCAAGTCTGTGTTATTGTACAAGGCCCTTGGGAGATTCAAGAATGAAATTTCTATTAATTAGCACATCTGTACTTTTACAGAATATTGACCTTCACATATGTTCATTGATTTTTTTTCCACATTCCCAGGGTGCCTACTGTGTGTTAATCCCTGGCAAACTGAGGCATCAAAAAATTCTAGATTTCCTTCTGCATCATAAAATGAAAATGCACTAAAACTGTGGTTCCTCCCATTTGCCCCCTGAACTAGCAGGCTAGTCAATCTGGACTCCCTTTCTCCAGTCTTGCCAACAGTTTTCAAAGCACCTAATCCCCATTCCGCTTAAGCTGTCTGGATCAGTTCATTTTTTTGCATCTGAATTCTAACTGATATAAATGCATTTTATTATATCCTAATTTGGAATCTATGAAGGAAATACATGCCACTCATCTATTTTACTAAGGAGAATGTTGCGCTGACTAAAAAAGGCTAAACTAAAGCATTCATTCTCTTCCCCATGCCACCGAGGGCCATCATCTTAGTCCGATGAATCATATTGCTGCATACCTCTTTGTCTTCTACCAGGCCCAATGACATTTCCTCATGTTGGAATTTTATCTGCTTTACAAAATACAACCCAAGATTTTCTCCTCCTTGAAGCCATTCTTGACCTTGGCCTCAGTCAGAATAATTTGTCCTCAATGCCTACATTCACACAGCACCCTTTTCAAACCTCTTCTGAGCCTTCTTCATTCTACCTCACTTCACATTGTTCTGAGAGAAGCATTACAGACTTGAAGTTATGACTTCTTAAAAATGAAAAGGAATCCATTGATGTAGTAATTGAATCTCTCTCCCAATATTTGACACTGGAACCGAAAACCTTCACCTGAAAACTCTGGAAACAATTTGGTTGCCTCTAGTGTACAGGAAGAAGGAAGATTGAAGGACCTTCAGGGCTTTGAAATATTTTTCCTGATGCTACAAAATAACTGCTTCAAAAATAAATATTAAACAGCTGATATTTGATTTTTCTTATATATATATATATATTTACATATATACATTATATATAATATATATATATCTCCTAAGCAGAGAGAGAGGAGTCTTTAGATCTGCTGCAGATAGCATCATAGTGTTGCTGAGTCTTGCCTTGACCATGTAGCCAGTCAGTCCCTCTTGTATCCAAACTGCACAAGGAGTGAGTTGCCTGCTCCAGTATTATCCCGTGTCCCTACTGGGAAGTGATATCTCTCCTATGCAGTCCTCCACATACTTCCTGCACAATATTTATCATAGAATTTACCAGCATTATGCCTCACATGAAATAGGATGCAAAAACACATCAACTGGAATAACCATTTTTTTTCTGACTCATCCATGTTGTAGCATATATCAACAGTGCATTTATTTCTTTTTATTGCTGAGTAGTTTTTGTTATATGTATATGCCACAATTTGGTTATAGCTCAGCTTTTGATGAGCATTTGCATTTTTCCCAGTTTGCACTTACTTCAGATAAAGCTTTGATAAACATTTGCTTACAAGTTCTTGTCATTTCTCTTGGGTAAATATCTAGGAGTAGAATGCCTGGATCATATGGTAGATGTACATTTAACATTTAAAGAAACTTCAAAAATGTTTTCCAAAGGGGTTACACCATTTTACAGTTCCACGAGCAGTGCATGAGAATTCCACGTGTTCTACATCTTCATCAACACTTGGCTTGGTCAGATTCTTTAATTTTAGTTGTTCTGATAGTTACGTAGTAGTATCTCATTGTGGTCTTAGTTTGCATTTCCCTAATAACTACTAAGGCTGAATATCTTTTCATGTACATAATAAAAGTCTACACATCTTCTCTGATGAAGTGACTGCTCAAATCTTATTTTAAATTTTATTTTACTGAATTGTTCATTACTGATAACATTTAAGGTTTCATTACATATTCTGGATACAAATCTTTTATCAGACATGAAATTTTTAAATAGTTTCTCCCATTCTTTGGCTTGTCTTTTCATTCTCTAACAGTATCTTTTGAGTAACAGAAGTTCTTAATTTGGATAAAGTCTAAGTTATCAGACTTCTAGGTCAATGGGCTTTTTTTCTTTAGTACATTAAAGATGTGCTCTTCTGATACGCATTGTTTCTGACGAGAAATCTACTCTGATTCTTATCTTTCTCTGTAACTCATCTTTATTCAGATTGCTGTTAAGATTTTCTTGTTATCACTGTTTTAAGCAATTTGATCATTCTGTAACTTGGTGCCATTTCTTTGTGCTTCTTGTGCTTGGGGTTCATTGAACTTCTTATATCTGAGGGTTTATAGTTTTCATCCAACAGAAATTTTCCAGCCATTACTTCTTCAAATAATTTTTCTTCCTCTCCTTTTCCCAGTTAAACATATATTAGACCACTTAGAGTGTTTCCACTCTTTATATAACCTCCATGTCTCTAACACATTCAATCTTTCTTACAGCTTTTTAAGTATATGGAATAGAGCTATAATAAGTTTTTAAAGTCCTACTTCAAAATCATCTACTAATTCTATATTGGTATAATTTTGGGCTCTATCTCAAACGACTGATTTTTCTCCTAATTATGTGTTGTTTTTGTTTGTTTGGGGGGGGTTGCTTCTGTGAATGCCCAGCAATTTTTATTAGCTGCTAATCACAATTTTATCTTGTTGGGTGTTGGATCTTTTAGTATTCCTATAAAAATTCTTGAGCTTTTTGAGATACAGTTAAGTTACTTGAAAACTTTTATCCCTTTGGTTCTTAGCCTGTTAGATATGATCAGAGCAGCATTTAGTGTAAGGCTGATTTTATCTTGCTACTGACCCAATGCCCAATGCATTATGAGGTTTTACACTCTGGTTTTGAGGAACAGGAGCTATGCCAAGCCCTGTGTGAGCTCTGAGGCTTGTTCCCTGTCCTCTTACCCAGTAGCTTTTACCCCAGCCTCATGTAGTTTCCTCACGTGCACAAATTGATCAGTTCTCAACTGGAGACTCAAAGACCTTCTGCAAATCTCCAAATGCGTTCTCTCTCTCTCTCTGCACTCTCTCCTCTCTGTCTTTTGTCCTGCGAACTCCAACCACATTGGCCTCCCCACACTCCCCACTCCGCCTTCTAAGCTCAGAGCCGGTCAGGTTCCGCCTGGGTTCTCCCTCCTTGCAGTCCTGCCCTGGAGATCCTATCATGACAGGAAGACGGGGCAATCAGGTCGCCTCACTTGTTTTCTGTGTCTCAGAGAGCACTGTCTGTTGCTTTATTTTCTAATGGTTTTGTAAACTATTGTTTCATATATGTTAATTGAGTTTTTGAGCTGTTTCATGTAAGGTGGTAAGCTTAATAGTTTTCATTCTGGCTAAAAATAAAACTCACATTCTATAATTCATTTGTCTCAAGCATTCAGATGTCCTCTCTTGTTTTATATTAAAGTTATGCTCACTTGTAATTGCTTATGTCACCCCCCACTCAGGGCTTGCAGTTAGAATTATAAATCTGTTGGGATAAAGAGATCTTAGAAATTATTAGTCTCAGTTTATCTTTACACATGGAAGAAAATGAAGAGCAGACCGGTTAAGTGAATTCCCTGAGGTCACACAGCTGCTCAGTGGCAGTGGAGCCAGTAATAGACTTCAGGCCAGTTAGTACTTGGCCTTGTACTTCCTGAAACCTATACAACACTGTGAATTTCTTTTCTCTTCTGTCAGAAAAGCTGCTATCGAGCAGCAGAAGGCTCCAGATTTACAGTCCAGGATGTGGCCATTGACTTATTCTGAAGTTTTAGTCTAATTTTAAAATGTGCAAATACTCTCTTCCTAATATGAAATAAAGATTCTGAACCCTGGTGGGAAGGAAAGGAGTTCTGCCTTTTGGAAGGGAAAATTGTGAAGGCAGAAGCCTGACCATGAGAACTCCTGTATTCCTTGACCCTTGACTTTAGCCCATGGAAGGTTTATACAGCCACCCAGCCCTCCTTTGGAACCTGAGTGCTTATCTTTATTAATTTCAGCTTGTCCTTAACATCTTTGACTTTATCACCTTGACTTTGCCACCAGTAAATGAATATGGGTAAGTCATCAGAAAGGCAGAATAAGCCTTCGTTTCTATTAAGAAATTTTGGGAAGGAAACAAGTTTTTCTCTCTATAATCATAATTTTACAAAGATAACAGCTTTAATCAATGAATTGCCTTCTGGAAATTTCTTGATATCACAAGAAATTACATTTTCTGGCATATTTCCTTTGGAATGTATCACTTGGCAATGACAATTTTTTTCCCATATAATATGTATTTTCTTAAGGTTAATGCAGACTTTTTAGCATATATATATATATATATATATATAGTATAAAATAAAATAGACCAGAAAGAAATTATTATCTCCCTGTGTTGAGAAACCTGCATTCTTACGCTTATTTTACATTATCTTGCACAAGTTACTTTACCCCATATAAAGTTAATTTAATTATCAGTTAACTTAAGCTTCAGTAAATGGTAATTCCCACTTGCTCAAAGGAAATGTCTTGAGATTCAAAAAGTTATGGCTAGAATAAGGCTGTGATGCCATAAAAGTGTGAAGCATGGAAGGAAATGAGTATAAGGAGCCTCTGATAGAACTTATCTAAATACGCTCATTCACTGGGATTCATAGTTTAGACAGTAGATGAAATGGGTACTGAAGCTGAGTGAGTACCAGGTGTTCATGGGGGGTTTCATTTGTTTATGAAGATGATTTTAGTTTTTAGCTCTATACTTTGTGAAATTTTGCAGTAACACTAGCCTATATAAAAATAGCCTGCTCTCAACGAACAGGTCTTAATTTATAAAAGATGTCTCCTCAGTACAGCAGTTTTAGTTCTATCTGCCCAGAAAAGGGCAGTTACGTGGACTAGTTTGAATGCATTCTACTCAGGGTCAGGGGGATGTACCAACAGTCATTCCCAAGGCTCCAGCCAATACTATGATTCTATGGCAATGGAGCTTATAAAATTGAAGTAAAGGCTATAATCCTTTCCAGACACTTTGTGCAAAATAAGAATTAGTCTATACTTTGCTCAAATAACCACTGGAAAAAAAATCACATAATAAAAGTTAATAACATCATTTAAAAGTGGGATATATAAATACATATATACAGATACATACATATAAAGTACTATTAGGTATATTTTAAGTATGTCTAAAACATTATTATAATGGTAACAGAGGACAACTGAAACATTCATAAGTGAAAAATCCATAGCCCTGGGAATAACGAGACCCACTGTCAGACTCTGGGTATAACCTTCATTAGCTGCCTGACCTTGAGTAAATCACTTATCCTCAATGAACACTTTTCCTCATCAGAAAAACAGGAATTACAGTGGCCTCCAGGGTTGTTGTGAAGTGTAGAGCTAATACAGGCAAAGCACCCAGCATACTGTCCAGTTTCATGCACAGCAGCCATTAATGCAAGGCCCATGGAGTTGGGGAAAGAGTGTTAGCTGGAAAACCAGACACCCAGACTGAGCGGGTCCAGCTCTGACACTCCTTCTCTGTGTCACTTAAATTCTCAGAGTTTCAGTATCACAATGAAGTCAATAAATATAATTATAAAAATATCTTCCTGGCAGGGTTGTTGAAAGAATAAACAGTCTATGCATTACAAAAATGCTTGTCCCTCTGTCAACAAGAAAGGTCCATGGAACATCAGAGTGAAGGGTGTTGGAGAAATAAACGCTTTTACTTTTTCCAGGAATAAATGCTCCCTTCCCACTGGAGGAAGAGTGGCTCTCTAACCTGTCAGCATAAGCCAGTCCTGAACTCTAGATGGAGTTAGGGCACTCACTATGCTGGGTATGAGTGCAAATCCTGGATAAACACTTTTAATCTATATTCTTCTCATCGCCCTGGGTGGTGGGCCCTAAAGCAATCTCTGGGGCCAAACTCATTTGCAGAGGTCATGAATGTGCCTCAAAAGCAGGACAGGGTTCCTCCTCACCTCTGTTTTATTTCCTGCTCGGCTCATGGATCCGTGTGCAAAGGAAAGCCCATCCTAAGTCCACTTCAGTGGGACCCCACTGATTCAGAGAGAAAAGGCCAGCCTGCCTTTCTCTCTGTTCCTCCTGTCTGGGTAAACTATGCAGGCCTGAGTCAATGGACAGAGTCTGCCTGGCTGGGCCATTTCTCCCTAAAGGCAAACCTCCATACATGTCTGAAAGCTTAAATCCCCATGCATGTCTTAGATTTGGCACAAAAGCTAGGAGGCCTCCATTTACCAGTCATTATATATTGTGGAGATTACATGTCACTTGTATTCTATTAAAAAGTCAGTGTTTTTGTCTGCCTTTAATAGTATTTTTAAGTGTCGCCTTTATCATCCTGAACTCCAAAAATGGTGGAAGGGTACCTTTAACCCCCAAAACTCTAAATGATTGATAAAGCATAGAGTACATGGTCAGTAATCAGTAAATATGAGTTAAATTACTAATGTGGTTATTCTGGTTTTGCACTTACAGATAGTGTAATGGATTTAAAAATCAAAAATAAATCCTGACTCCACCATTAATGAGGAATATGATTTTGGACAACATCCTTGACTTCTATAAGACGCAGGGTCCTCATCTGTAAAATGGGAGCCACACTAGTACCCACCTCCTTGGGCTACTGTGAAGATTCAATGAGATTGTGTACCCACTGTGCTTATGACCGTGCCTGGCATGCAGTAGCTGCTCAACAAATGTTTGTTGTGGTGTCGGCCATTACGGTAGGACTCCAACCTGGCTTGTCCCACTTCTCAGCCTCGGTCTCAACACAAAAGCAAATCTAGGAAGAAGTCTGGCCCTTGCCAAGTCTCCCTGACCCCTATTCCTGTGAATCTCGGCACCTGTCCCTTCCTTTCATTCTTGACGCCACCAAAATGGTTCAGGTCTTTATAATTTCACAGGTAACTTGTTCTAATCACTTAGGTAATAGTCTACCCTGCAGATTCTATTCCCACAAACCACCTTACATGTCAGTGCCATTGAGCTCTTCATAAATTCTCACTTTATCAACAGTTCCCCACTGTCCACGTTTCCTCAGCCTGATATTCAAGGTTTTAAATACCATGACCTCAGCCTCTTTTCACCCAATTTCCTATTCTTATCTTACACATTACTGGCATGTATTGTGCCAAGCATCTCACACACTTTATTCCTATTTTATCCTCACAATTTATTTCACAGATGATCTTTGTCAAAGGTCAGCTGACTATATTTATTTAAGGTCTGTTTCTAGGCTCTCTATTCTGTTCCATTGACCTATTTGTCTATGATCACTGTAGCTCTACAGTGATTCTTAAAGTAGGTAGCATCAGTCCTCCAACTTTGTTCTTCCCCTTCAATATTGTGTTGAGTATTCTGAGTTTTTGCCTCTCCCTAAAAACTTTAAAATAAATTTGCTGGCATTTACAAAATATCTTGTTGGGATTTTGATTGGGATTGCATTAAATCTGTGGATCAAGTTAGAAGTAACTGACCTCTTAACAATACTGAGTCTTCCTATTCATGAAAGTGAAATATCTCTCCATTTATTTAGCTCCTCTTTGATTTCATTCATTAGGGTATTGTAGTTTTCCTCATATAAATCTTGTACATATTTTTTTAGATTTATACCTAAGTATTTCATTTTGGGGGATGCTTATATAAATGGTATTTTTAATTTCAAAATCCACTTGTTCAAAAGGAAAGTGATTGACTTTTGTATTTTAACTTCGTTTCCTACAATCGTGCTATAATTACTTAATAGTTTCATATTTTTAAATATTCTTTCAGATTTTCTACATAGTTGATCATGTTATCTGTGAACAAAGACAATTTTATGTCTTCACTCCCAACCTATATATTTTATTTCCTTTTCTTGCCTTATTGCATTAGCAAAGACTTTCAGTATGATGTTGAAAAGGAGTGGTAAGAGGGGACATCCTTGCTTTGTACCTGATCTTAGTGGGAAAGCTAAGTAAGTATGTCTGAACCATACTTACTTACCAGTAAATATGATGCCAGATATAGGTTTCTGCAGATAGTCTTTATCAAGTTGAGAAAGTTCTCCTCTATTCCTACTTACTGAGAGTTTTTCATGAATGGTTGTTAGCAATTACATTCTATGTCAATGACAAACACATCCCAGCACTGCCCTGATCCCTGGAGGCACTCTAATATACAAAGAGAAAGATAATAACGATAGTACTGCCTTGAAGTAAAAAATACTTTAGAGATTTTTAGTTAAACATGGGGAACTGAACACCCATATTTCTTTCTGGCACCTCCAAAACCCCACTAAAATGATACAAAAGGGTTAAAAAAAGTAGAGATAAAAATCATTAAATCATGAACCAGAAGAGATCTGACAGCAACCCAAGAGATAATGCCAATAATATGTCAAAAGCTTAGAAACGGAAGGATAAGAACCAACTGACCTAACAGAGAGGAGGAAGTTAAAAACTAGGTGCCTGTAGGAGGCAAAAAAAAGCTGATTAGCTACACAGAACTCCAGGAAAACTATGGATTAGAACTGTTGAAAACACAAGAGTTTCTAAGTTATTTTAAGGAACATTTAAATTCTGGACCCCCTCCACCCTTTTCCACTACAACCACTATGATGTGGGAAACTGCTCCTCTCCCAAAGCTCACAATCCTCAATAAAACCAAAATGTTCTGGACTTAGAAACATCTGGCAGACCCAAAAGCATGGCTGAAGAATTTTGATGAAAATAGGGGAATCAAGTGAAAGGCTACCCACTGAAAATTGATTCCCCTCCACCTCATTCTTGCTTCCCTCTACAGGATAGAATGATACTATATTGCCAATCTGAAGAAAACTACTGATGAGGAGTTCTGTTAGGACAGTAGCATTATCTTCCACAAAATTAAAGGAATCATCCATACTAAGTATATGAAATGATGTAGCTGTCCTTCTGCATGTCATTTACATTTTCAAGTAATTACTCTGATTGTAACTTAAACTTCTCTTATTACATCAGCTTGTCCTGAGGGAGTCCTCTAGAGTCTTACTTCCTGTTGACATTAGTGGTTAGGAGGCCATGGGAGGTTAGCAAGAAGCAAGCAGATCTGACACTTTCTACCTTGAAAAAATTCTACCATAGGAGGAATAGAGACTCCAGTCCTTTGGTGAAGTGTCAACACAGACGCTTTTTGAAAATCTGTTAAACTGTTTTCTAGGTACTATTTTAGCTGTGAGTGTTTTTAGTATTGCTGGGGTGGTGGTTTTGTTTTTTACTATTCGAAAATTTACACACTAAAATACTTCCACTTGGTAATCACTCTTTAATTTTCCAACCCAGTTTCAATATATTCAATACATTTACTATTTACTACGCCTTATCTAGTATATCCCATTCTATTTTATTCTCCATTCAACTTTGTAGAATGCTGTGTTACAAAGAGGTTTTTATGCTGCTATAATTTGCTACTGTTGTCTGCATTTATTTCTTTAATGACATAAAATTGAAAAGCTGGCAAAGTAACAAGTTAGTACATAATTTGGAAAATTTCGTTGAAAAAGTAACCTTCTAGAAATATGCAGAATGATTTGTTATTCAAATGTTATCAGAACACATAAGCCTTCTTAATATACAGAACAATAGCCATGCTGTCACAGAGACAAAGCATTTCCTCAATAAAACATTCAGTCTCAATTCCCAACCCCAGAGCACATAAACTTGGAAATGACCTTGGCAAGTCTCCTTTGAACTTAACTGGCTTCTCCTGATTGTATTGCTAAAACTATGTAAAGGAGCAACCAATTACAAAATGCACTTGGAATATTTTATTAACACTAGTCCAATTGTCTCAATATAAAAAAGCTGAAATAAACTTTTTCCATATGGCCAATTTTAACCTTAAAGTTTATTTAGTAAACCTAATGTTGCAAAACAATGGAACTAGAACAAAATCATCACAGCAATTTTCTTATTTCATTAAATAGCGTCTAAACTTTGAATATACTCTTAATTTTACAAATCTCTCAACAAGGAGATGAAGCCATCACACATAAACCTGGCAGAGATTCAGTTAAAGTTAATGTGTTGATACAGTAGATAACCAAAACACTGCATCACCACAACTTACTTCTTTTGCTTAAAAAGAAATCTTCAGGAGCACAGCTATGTAAAATATTACTCTCAATATGGAAATTACTAAGATGAAAACCAAATGTCGTTTTTGGACTTTTCCAGCCTCTACCAGTTGAAGTCACTTATGTCCTACGCCTGAAGTTTCGGTCCATCATGCTCTACCAATCTTAGCCAGTGAAGTTGTACTAGTCAAGAGTTCTTCAGAGAAACAGAACCGATAGAAAGGAAGGGAGTGAAGGAAAGGGAAGTAAGGAAGGAGAGGGAAGGAAGGAGAGGAGGTAGTAATTGATTATAAGGAATTGTCTCACATGGTTATAAAGTTGGAGAAGTTCCCAAATCTGTGGTTGGCAAGCTGCAGACTCACGAGAGCCAATAGTATAAATTCCAACAAAAGCCAGCAGGGTCAAGAACTACAAAAAGTAGATTTTCCAGTGCCAGTTAGAGCCAAGAAAACACCAACATCCTAGTTCAAGGCAGTTGGGGAGGAAGAGTTTCCTCTTACTCAACCACTTGGTTCTATTCAAGTTTTCAATTGGATGAGGCCCACCCATATCAGAGAGGGCAATCTTCTCTACTTGGTCTAGCAATTCAAATGTTAATCTCATGCAGAAAATCCCTCACAGACACACCCAGAATAACGTCTGAACAAAGGTCTAGGTACCCCAGTCAAGTTGACCCATAAAATTAACCATCACAGAAATACACTGGGAACCTGAGAACTGGCCCTGACACTGTCAGAAATTCCACACCCCTTAGAGTGGTGTACATTCCTGAGTATGGTGCCCACCAGCATCACTCCCCACTTCATTCCATTTTCTAGTTTTTCCACGATTTGCATTTAATTCCCAGAATACACCACATCCTCACACCTTGCTTCCTTGGCACATGCCACTTCCTCTGTCTAAAATGCTTTTCCCCAGCTCCTGGATAATGCCTAATTAGCATTTCTGGACTGCAGTTTGCGTCATCGTGTCAGGGAATTTTTCCCTCACCCTCACTCTCCATGCCCAGCCTGAATTAGATGCCTCTGCTCTGCTCTTCTCTCTAATAAACCACAGAATTGTAATTGTCTAGTTAGTAGTTACTCAACTTCCCTCTCCTTCAAACAGACTTTGAGGCTGGGTCTTAATTTTTGTATCCCCAGTAACTATCACAGTGTTTAGCAAGTAATGAGAGCTCAAAAACAAAAATGGCTGATGGAGGAATCTCAAAGTACTTCCGCTGCCAAAGTCCCAGAATCCAATGGCCCCAAATAAGCCCACAGCCTTGAGACAAGCCCTCCTCTTCCCCAGGCATGTTGTTCCTATTTCCACAGCCCTTCCACTTGGGTTTCTCCACCCAAAAGGCTAGATCTCCTCTGGGTCTGGGCCCTTTTCTGAATCCCAAGCTGGAGGTCAGCCTACTTACGAGGTGTGACAAATTTTCCTTCCCATACTGCTCCCCACTCTGATACGGCTTGTCTGCTGTGACCTTTCTCCTCCAGCCCAACCCCTCCTTAACACATTGAAATTCTCTCCTCTGATATCAATCCATGCTCAACCCAAGCATTTATTTACTGTTCCCTTTGGACAATGAGTTTTTTCCAGATTAGTTTATGACATATTATGGAGGAAGGGATGAAGTACTGGAGTCAATTATTCAATTCAGCACATCCTCAAACTTCATCAACTTGTAGATCATTCAGAGGCAAGCCTATTCCACAGTCAGCTTTTGAAGTCTCCTCACCCACATAATGACAGTTTCTTCCTTTTTTCTGCCAACCTAGATATGATCAACTTACTCTCCTTTGACCTTCTAGTCTAATCACTAATTTCCTTCTTGGAGGTAATTGAGCAACACTGTACTTAATTTAACTCAAAGAAGAAAAATCAATGCCCCAAAGTGAAAAGATACATGAATGATCATTGATCTGTGATTCAGGTACAAGGTCTGATACAAAGTGAGATAAATTTTATTTTCTCAAATATATTGACATGAAGTTTGTCTCCCTCAGAGCAGTCCCTAGTTTAACAGATGCATCTGAGCCAATATGTTAAATAGATGAGGAAATTAAGCCTAAAAACTTTGATTTGGGTTACCCAAAAACCTGACTTAGAGTAACTTAGAATTATTTTCATAAATAAAATTCACCCTTAAAAATAAACATGTAACATCATTGAGGATATTCCTATCAATGAGCTGCATACTAAAAGCATTTCTTAAAAAGTTTATTTAATATTTTGAGTAAAGTTGTAAAATCATACATTTAAATATAGAAATTCTGGTTCATCTACTTTCAGAAAAATCTCATTCTCTAAGACTTCTATTTCCTTTTCTTGCTCAAGCAATTTGGAATAGCATACTACATAATTTTTTATATTGAAAATTTTTACTTTGAAAGAAATATATCACAAAATGTTTTAAATAAATACTTTTCAAATGTAAAACTACCGTGTCTAATGTTGCTATGCGGTATCTTTGTATGTGATATTAACTGGGATTGATTCATTCAGATAATAAAGGATATACTAATTTCTTTTTCCACAACAATGGCATCACCTTTCAAAACACTAACAAACTGTCCATAAAAGGTTCAAGTTATTTTTGTTTTCTGGATCTCACTTTTGAGTTTCACTTTCTTCACAATAATGTGCCTTAGCTGTGGACAGGGAACAGAAGGGAGGTCTCCCTGTACCATCCACCTTTTAAAAGTGACCTTCACATTAACCAAAGCCTGTTGGTTGTGAGTTTAATGGGGACTTTTCTCTCTGACAATGAGAAAATCAAAGAGGGCCACACCATAGAGGAGAAATGTGCTTCTGCCCCATCTTTGCCCTTCCTCGTGTAATTTGCCCAGTACTTTCAGGAGAACAGATAAAGAGCAAAACTCCCAGCAAGGTAACAAATGGTTCCTGCAGTTGGATGGGTCATCAGATGATTAAAAATGTGGGTATTCAAGGGTTGAGGGTATCTTGAGGTACCTCTCCTAGGTGGTAATCTGCCTAGAAACTTTTATTCTACAGCCTAAAGCCAAAGTAGTAAAGCAGTTGTCATTGTTCACCCTCCATTCATTTTCTTTCTTTTCTCCTTGAAGTCTGCATTTTTGTTCATTTTTACTTGAGTTCCCTACTTAAAATTACAGTGAAGAAGCTGCATCCATGGAGGCTCCATTCCCTAGGGGGTATAACACTTGGGGAGGTTCAACCTTTCTATTTCTCAGGTCCACAAGGAATGGCCCACCTTCATCCCTCACCACTCTAACCACCTAGTACTGACCAAGTGGATTTCTTTGTTTCAGTCTACTGAGAAAAAGGACAGTTTCCATTCATTATTCCCATCCTCCTGTCCCCAGTGCAGCTACTAAATTTTGATATCATAATGCAAGTACCCTTCAATACCAGTCAGCTATCACATGTAACACTGACCTCAAAATCTCAGGGGCATACACAATAGCACTTATTTCTGGTTCCACCAGTGAGGTGGGGTGGGTCTGCTCCATATAGCTCTCATTCTCTTCCTCAAACCAACAGGCCAGCCAGGGTGCATTCTACTTTGGGGATGACAGAAATGTAAAAGGGCAAACCCCACGCCACATCTCAAGCTCCTGTGGTATCACACATGTGAACATCTCATTAGCCAAAGCAAGTCACAGAAAGAAGCCCTAATTCAAGTGGCATGGAATTACACTACGCCTTTTGTGGGCAGGACTGCTATGTTTTTATGACAATTTATAGAGGAAGGGACAAAGTACTATAGTCAATTATTAAATTCAGCACATCCTCAAACTTCATCAACTTGTAGATACTAATGACATAACTTAATCAAAATATCTGTCTGCTACTTTTCAACAACTTAGTATACCTACCTGCCTAATGGAAGACCCTCAGCACATTTTTAAGGTTCCTTACCCCCTTCTGATATATTAGAGAGAGTTTTCTGGAATGAGAGGAGGTGTCTCTTGTTTTCTGTCATCTGTTCAGGCTTCAACCTCTGACTCCAGGTCACTAATAACAGAGAGCCAACTGTGATCCCTCACCAGGATAATGTCCTCTTTGTTGTCAACTATCTCAGATCTAGAACTCTGATTTACCTGAGCAATGGGGCCATCTTTACCAGTTACCTGGGAATACCCTTGAGTATGTCTAGACTCCTTAGTGTCTAGGCCCAGAGAACAGGGCAAATTATCCCACCAGCCCTTTTCCAAATGTTCACTTCCTGTCATAGAATCTGACCATCAAAGAATGATTGACAGCTGAGTGATCAATTCTCTTCATGGAAGAGAACCCCTTGCTTTCAGGGATTTTCACTAGAATAAAAGATTCTGCTACCAAAAATCTTTGAAAATCATCATTAAAGGAACGGTCTTCCGAAAAGCTGTATTAATATTTCCCCTTTTTATAATACCGTATGTTTTAAAATAGTAGTTACCTTAATTTCTATTATTCCTCCCAAAAAATTAGGTCTTGTTTCAGCTAGGATTCACTTTCAATATAACAAAAGCCTGATGCCAGTGGGGTAGAGAAGTATACTTATCCTGGGGAGGAGCTCAAAGTCACATATCACAGACAGGGAAGTTGGCAGAGAAAACACTTGGGAGAGAGAAAACAGCTATTAGTATCACACTTCCAAATTTCAACACCACTCTCCAGCTTCTGGGTGTGAGGGACAGTTGAAGAGTGCTTCCTGTTACCAACCTAGCTCTGTGGATAGCCTGAGAAATGGATACTGCCTGGTGGACCAGTTACTGCTCCCTACACTGAGCCATGATGGTGAATACAGCTTTTCTCTCCTATTCCCTCTCATTTTATTTAGATCCCTGCAGGATAGATAAACAGTACAAAGAACTAGAAGAAGATTCTCCCACATCTTGGACCACCCCAACGCAATGATTCTCCTCTGGTCAATGCAGGAACGGCAATGGTGCATGAGAGGCCAGGAACTGCCCTAGGAAATGGCAGCAGCGCTGGGGGAGGGATAGGTGGGAGGGAAAGGTGCCTGCTGGGGGCTGATGCTTCTCTTTGACCACAATCTGTGTACCTACCATGGGTCTTGCCCTCTACCAGCTCTCAGCATAGGAAGAAGGTGTGTGTGCTGTGGGGGAAGAGGTGGCTGACAAAGTTGGGACAGGAGGAAAAATTAATGGGAATCCCAGTATTCAAGATAGGAAAAGACAAAGGGACATGAGAGAGCAGAAAGAAGAGAGATTACTATAAACACAGTATTGAACATGCTGCTGCTCATTCTCCTACATTAACATATTATTAAATTTTATATTTACTTGCCATTTCTACTCCACTGAAGGCCTTTAGGGGAACTGTGAAATATGGCAGTATTAATCAGAATCAATTTAAATCAAATGTTGTATGCATCTTTATGTAAATTACTGTTTACATAACAATAACCTTTAAAAAATGGAACTATTATGTTGGTCTTTCATTACCTTTCATGATATAAGTTTTCTATAAGCGACAAATGCTCAAAAAGATAGTGATAGTCATGCTGAGATTTCTTTGGTCAATTCTTTTCTACTCTGCAATTATCAGGTTTTGCATGTTCAAATGCATCTAGTGCATGAAAACATCCCTCCACTGCTCTTTGTATCTTCCCTTGCCAATCATTTGATTGAGTGTTCTGCTTGACTTGAATCTGCTTAAAGGATATTTGCCTTTATCCTTTTCTTATTCTTACTGCATCTTTCGGCTTAAGTGTAAAATCTGGTTTTGCCATTTGTATCCCACAGGACATCACTATTTCTCTTTAATCTTTCATATTCATCTGATCTAGCTTTCCACTGTGCGTGGATTTCCCATTTGGCTTTAAGCTGCTTACAGAATTCTTATTTTGGCTAATTAGATTTAATTCTAAAAGCTGAGAAAGGACTAAATCACTTTCTGCCCCCTACACACCTCCTTCCCTACCCCTCTGCACATAAAAAAGGTTCAGTCTCAAATGTGGGTGCCTGGAGCCTAAACAAGTGCAGGTCCAGACATCCATGGCATATCACATGTGGTATCATCCCGTGGGATATAATACAAGTTCCTATGCCCCAACCCCTCTGCCTGCCAAACTTCTCCCACCTGCTGCCTGCTGTCTGCTATTGGAATATCTTTACCTGGGAGGTAAGTTTTGCATTCCATAATTACAGGTGGAAGGCACAGACAGGTGGAGGAAGAAAAATGATTTAAACTCACTTAAATTAGAATTTCCTAGGCTTACGAGAATATTTTTTCTTTCTCCAGAGCAAGTTTCAATAGCTAACAGATCCTAGGGGCCAAGAAGTTAAGAAGATAAAATTGTTCTACTTCAGTTTGTTCAGGTAACTGTAGCAAGATCCAAGCTCATCCACAGCTCTGATCCACATGAAGAGCCACCATGCTAAGAGGATGTAGACTGCTTTAGAATGTGCTTGCAGGATGCACAAGTCAACCCAGAGGCCCTTTGCACCTCCCATTTTACTTTATCTCTTCTCTTCTGGAAGGCAACTTGAACTCAACTAAACTCCATACTCTAATGTTTGGAACAACGTTAAAGAGACTAGGTAGATTATGTTCCTCTCCCTGTGTGACCATAATTTTTGCTCTAAGTATATGACCTGTGAATGAGATGTGGTGTAATTATTGAGATTATTTTGAGTGTGCAATAAACTTATTCTATTTACAGAGGCCCAAAGACATAATATCTCTTCAGCAAAATTGAGACCACATTTTAAATACTTTTGGTAAAGGCAGAATTACAGAATCTAGCAAAACAAAACTAAGTAAGAAATGACATAAACATCAATCAAACTCATCTTCTTTATTGGAGATTATTGGAGAAAAATATTTTTTAAAATCCACACAAACTTTCAAAAATTTAACTCTTCTTCAGTATACTAAAAGTATTATATTTTAATACTAAAATATTAAAATTATTTCCTTTTAGTTCTGAAATGTTTGAAAGCTCATATACATAATTCATTCCAACCTAAACAAGTATTTCAAAGTATTACAGTAAAATCATCATTCTAATAATTACACAAAAGACTCAAGAGAATAAACTTTAAAATACAAAATTAATCATAGAACCAAAGTCTCTTAAACTTGAGCTTACAGATTTCCCAGAGACTTTGCAGAAACACTATTCCCATTTCCACCTTCCAGACTTTCCACAGCCTAGAACTTGCTCTATCATCAATTATTGTATATATCTATATTTTTTCAATCCTTTCTTCATTGCATGCTCCTTTACCTTTATCTACTAACATGATCGACTATATAACCATGTCCAAGATTCAAAGAACAAATGCTGCTCTTGCAAAGTGTTTTATAGTACTACTCCATTAACTCTATCAGAGCAATATCTATCTGCTCATTTTTGCTTTCTTTTGGACAGATAATGTATGCACAAGGTATAATCCAAAACAACATGCGATCCTTAAAAGTGTGATTTTATTTCAGTTATTTTACTTTGTAAACACTGTAAATATTTTGGAGACTGAAGTTTTTCACTTCATATATTGCTAACATTCATCCATATTGTTGTAAGTCACTATATAGTTCATTTATGCCAACTAAGATACAATATTCCACTCTCTAAATATAACACAGCATATTCATCCACTCTCTTGTTAATGAACACTTGGGTTCTTTTCAGATTTTTGCCACTTGAAGAATGCATTATTTTTGGTTGCACATGTGCATAAGTTGCACGTGGATAAATAATTAGGAGTGGAATTACCGAATCTTAAAGAATGTTAATATTCAGTTTTAAGAGGTAATATCAAACTGTTTTCTCAAGTGGCTGAATCAATTC
Source organism: Smutsia gigantea (assembly GCA_032199065.1). Taxonomy (NCBI): domain Eukaryota; kingdom Metazoa; phylum Chordata; class Mammalia; order Pholidota; family Manidae; genus Smutsia; species Smutsia gigantea. Next base: position 127,233 of record JAVSCE010012395.1, on the reverse strand, counting down.
ACACTCCTACCAGTGATAAGACACTGTGGACTGACATCTTCAGCACTTAGTATTATCAGATTTTTCTATTTTGCCAATAAAAGTGATATGAAATGTTATCTTGATCTAGATATTTGCAATTTTCTGATGACTGATATTGAACATCTTTTCATTTAATGGACCTACATCTTATCTCATCTGTAAAATGACTATTCATGTCTTTTGACCCTTTTACTACCTATTCTTTGAAGTTTATTGTTGATTTTAGACTTAATTACATATTCCTGATATTCCTTATTTGTTGTGTGCATTGAAAAAATCTTCACTCAGTCTGTGCTTGCTGTACATTATCTCTAAGATTTTCTTAATGAACAAGTTTGTAATTCTAATGTATGAAAATTTATTAATCTTTTCTTTTATAATCAATATTTTCTGTATTGTTTAAGAATCTTGTTTTATCTCAAGGTTTAAAAGATACTCAAGGTACTTTCTAAGTCTTCAAATTTTTAAATTTAAGCTCTTAATTCATTTGGAACCACTTCTGTATTAGGTATCTTTTGGTAATAAGAAAACCATTTTTCCAGTTCCATTTAGTGGACAGCCCTGCCCTTTTCCACTGTTCTCCACTTCTATCAAATTCCAAAGTTCTATAAATTATTAGGTGTATTCTGGGTATCTAGTCTATTCTAGTCTATTGATTATCATAGGTACCCCATTGCTGATACCACACTATCTTAATTACTATAATTTCATAGTAAAACCTGATATCAGGTAGGGCACATCTCCTCTTTCTGCTCTTTGTCTTCAGGAGTTGCATGGCTTCTTGTGGCTTTTCATTCTTTTATATACAGTTTAGAAAGATTTTGTCACTTTTCATGAAAATCCATTTTAAGATTTTGTTGAACTTGCATTGATTCTATACATCGATATGGAAATTATATCATCTTTACAATAATAACTCTTCCTACTAATAAACATGATACATCTCTTCATTTATATAGGTTTATTTTAATATCGGTTAATGAGGATTTATAATTTCCTTTAGAATTCTTGCTCATGTTTTGTTTGATTTATCTCTAGGAGCATGATATTCTCTGATCACATTGCAAATGGCATCTTGTCTTTAATTTTCCAGTTGTTTCCTATGTGTTTATAGAAATGTAACTGACTTCATTTATGTTAAAACTATCCAATTTTGTAATAATTTGTAAATTGTTTTTCATTTCCTATGTTAGCAATCATATTACTGCAAATTATTGAAGTTTTACTTTTTTTTCCCCCAATTCTTAAGTATCTCAGTTTTTTCCTGGTTTTATTTAACTGCATAGGGCCTACAGTAAAATGCTGAATATAGGCAGTGACAGTGGGCATCCATGTCTCATTTCAAATACTGAACTTGCCTTGCATCCTTGGAATAAACACCACTCAATCATGGGGTATAATTATTTTATTTATTGTTGAATTCTATTTACTAGTATCATTAAGGGATTGTTCCATTTATATTCATTCATAAGGGATACTGTTCTGTAATTTTCTTTGGGTATCAGGGTAATATTAGCTTCTTAAAATGAAATGGGATGTGTCCCCTCCTCTTTTACTTTTTAGAAGAGAGTGTGCAAAATTTGCATTACTTCTTCCTTTCATGTTCGGTAGAATTCTCCAGTAAAACCATCCGGTCCTGGAGATTTCTTTTTTGGCTTTCTTTTAACTATAAATTCAATTTCCTCAGTAATTATAGGGCTATTTAAATTATCTGTCTCATAGTGAGTGAGTAATGGTAGTTTGTGTTTTTTGAAAAATTTGTCCATTTCATCTAAGTAAAATTACGTGTGTAGAATTGTTTGTAGTATTTCCTTACTGTCCTTTTGATGTCTGTAGTCTATAGTGATATTACCTGTTTTATTCCTGACAACAGTAATCTGTTTCCTTTCTCTTTTTTGTCAGTCTTGCTAGAAGTCTGTCATTTTTATTGTTCTTTCCAAAGAATTTCAGCTCCGTTTCACTGATTTCTTCTATTGCTTTTGTTTTCAATTTCATTGATTTCTGCTCTTTATTATTTCCTTCCTTCTTCTTTGGATTTATTTCACTCTTCTTTTTCTGGCTACTGTAGTAGGAGCTTAGCTCATTGATATTAGAATTGTTTTCAAATGTATGCATTTAGCATTATAAATTTTACTGTCAGCACTGTTTTTACTTCTACCTCATAAATTTTTGATATATTGTCACTTCATTTCCATTCAGTTCAATGTCTTTTTTTTTTCATTTCCTTCAATATTTCTCTTTGACCGATGGATTATTTAGAAATTTGTTTAGTTCCAAGTTTTTGCAGATTTTCCTGTTATCTTTCTGTTATTCTTTTCTAGTTTAATTCCATTTGGTCAGAGAACACATTCTGTATGATTTAATAACGTTAAATTTGGTCAGGTTTGTTTTAAGGCCTAGGATATGCTTATCTTGGTACATGTTTTTTAGGCTCTTGTAAAGAATGGGTATTCCACTTTGATTGAGTGGTTTGCTCTATAAATGTTGATTTGATCCTGCTTGTTGATGCTATTGTTAGTTACTCTATGTACTTGCTGATTTTCTGTTTGGTTCTATCAGTTGTTGAGAAAAGGGTATTGAATCATCCAACTATAACTGTAGATTTGTCTCCTTTCAGTTTTACTTCATAAAACTCTACTTTAAAGCTCTGTAGTTTAATGTATACACGTTTAAAATTGCTGTCTTCTTGGTGGATTGACCCTTTCATCTCTGGTAATTTTTATTGCACTGAAGTCTAATTTACCTGGTATTAATACAGTCTGCTCCAGCTTACTTCTGAATATTGTTTCCATGATGTATCTTTTTCAATCCTTTTACTTTCAAACTGCCTATATCATCATATTTGAAGTGAATTTCATATAGAAAGCACACAGTTGGGTCATATTTTATAATCCATTCTGCAAATCTCCCTCAATTGGTATATTTAGACCATTCATGTTTAATATAATTCATGATGTATTGGGGCTTAAATCTGCCATTATATTTTTTACTTTCAGGTTTGTCTGTTTTTCATTTACTTTCCTTCCTATGAGTTACTGAAACATTTTTTTAATTTTCACCTGATTTATTTATTGTTTCTGAGAATATCTCTTTGTAGATTTTTGTAATGGCTAGTCCAGGTATCACATTTTATATATATACTCATAACTCATCATAGTCTACTGATGTTGTCATTCCTCCAGTTACGTCTTTTTCTTCCCCATTTATAGTGATGATAAATATTTCCTCTACATACATTTAAACCACATCAGACATCGTAATAATTTTTGCTTCCACCATGAAACATAATTTAGAAAGCTCAAGAGAAGAATGTTTACTCCATATTCTTCTTACTGTGTTCTTTTCTCCCTCCTGACATTCCAATGTTTCTTCTTTTGTCATTTCCTTTCAATTTAGACAAATTGCTTTAGCCATTCTTTTACAGTAGTCTCCTCGTTTTCTTTCATCTAAGAATGTCTTGACTTTCTTCTTATTCTTGAGGGATACTTTCACCAGATATAGGATTCTGAGTTGACACTTTTTTTCTTTCAGCATTTGAAATACATAATTCTTCTGGCTTCTATTGTTTTTGATAAGAAATCCATTTGTTTTCCCCTATGAGTAAGTTTTGATTTGTCTCTTACTGCTTTCAAGATTTTCCCTTTATCTTTAGTTTATAGAAGTTTGACTATGATGTATCTTGGTGTGGACTTCTTTGGGTTTATTTACTTCGGATTTTGCTCAGTTCATTAAATCTGTAATTTCATGTTTTATGCAAATTGGGAGTTTTCAGCCATTATTTTATTGAGTTCCTTTTAGCACTACCCTCTTTCCTAGGAATCTGATGACATGAACATTAGATATTTTTATGTCACATAACTCCCTGAGACTCTGTTTTCTTTTCTTTTTTTTTTTCAGACCATTTTCTCTGTACTTTTCAGATTGGGTAATTCCCATGGCTCCATTTTCCGATTCATTGATTCTTTCCTCTGTCCCTCTACTATGAGCTTATCCATTGAATTTTTATTTTGGTTGTATTTTGCAGTTCTGGAATTTTCATTTGGTTCTTCTTTATATCTTCTATTTCTTTGCTGAGACTTTCCATCTATTCATTAGTTTCAAGTTAGTTCATAATTACTCACTGAAGCACTTTTGTGATGGCTGCTTTAAAATGTTTGTTGGGTAATTCTAACATCTCTTTCACCTCAGTGTTGATATCAATTGAGTGTCTTTTTTTATTCAGTGTGAGATCTTCCTGATTCTTGATATCATTAATTTTTCAACTGACACCTGGTGATTATGGGTATTAAGGTTTGAGACTCTAGGTCTTATTTAAACCTCTATTCTAGCTGGCTTCTATTCATACCACTCCAGCATAGGAAGGGAGGGATGTATTGGTACTGCCAGATGTGGGTAGAAGTCTAACTTTCTCTTGAGTACCTACAGACACCTGAGGGATGAGGACACTCATTACTGCCAGGCAGGGGAGACGAATCCTGGTCCCAGCACACCTTCACTGATAACTACCTGGCAGGGAGAGATAGGAGTGCCTCCTTACCACTTCTGTGGTGGCCTCTGCTAACACCATGATGGGATTAGCCTCATTACCAGTGGGTGTTGACAGAAGTCCAAACTCTCTACTGGGCCTTCCCTAATACCACCCTAGTAAGGAAAGTAGGGTACCTTGTTAACTGTTAGGTAGGGATGGAAGCCCAGGTTCTCCACATATTGTCCAATAACATGAAGGAAAGGAGTCTCATTACTGCCCAACGAAAGTAGAAACCTAGGGTCCCTACTCAACTTGCCTCTGACATCCCAATGTAAAGATTGGGGTACCTCTTTCAGCTTTGCCTTACATATTTTGAAGTCATTTAATCATTTATCATTATTCCAATCCCTAATGGTGCTCTTTTTTGGGGAGCATCTTAAAGTCTATTTAATTAGATTAGATACTAACGTAGGTATACACATTTTTTTATTAGTATTCCCCTGCTTCATATTCTTTTTCTCTGTCTCCACTTTCAATATTGTTATATCATGATGCCTAAGGTTTGTCTATATTGGAAACAGCGTAATTCTTTTCTTTTATCCAAACTGTAAACATTTTTTGTCCATTTATATTTAATTATAAATATTTTTAACATTTTTCTATTTCCCATTTTTCCATGTCTTTTTCAAAATCCATTCTATGATTTGTTTTTTTAACTGAGTATCTATATTTACCTTCTAACAAAGCACTTTGACATATACCTCAGTTTCCCTTTAAGCCCTCATTATGGTGATAGTATCCAAATTTCCATACATTCCAGGCCAATATGGATACATTATTTTGTTTTCTTTCATTTTAGTAACTTTTTCAAGGCAACAACAACAAAAAGCAGCCAAGGAATTAAATCACCTTTTGCTTCATATACTTATTGCTGTTTGTCCTGAATTTGTCTCTTCACTTCTTTACTTCATCTGAAATTATTTTTAATGAGAATCTGAATGGGAAAACTTCTGAGGTCTTGTGTGTGAGAGATTTTTACCCAGCCCTCATATTTAAATGATAGTTTGGCTAGATACAAAATTCAAGGCTCTAAATTGTTTCTCTGAAACATTTTTGAAATAACACTATTTATTACATTTTTCTTTTAATGTGGTATCAATCTAGTTCCTCTGGATGTGATCTACTCTTTTAGAATTTTCTCTTCTTATTCAGTACTATTTTATTATGTTTATATTATAGTGTGTTTATACTATAAGTGTAGGTTTTATTTGCCACTCTAAGGGGCTCATTTAACATGAAGTCTTTCATCTTTTAAGTTGTGGGAAATGCATTTCTTCAAATATTTTCTCTCCATTATTATTTCTTTTATGGAACTCCTATTATCCAAAACTTGTCACTGTTTTTTTTCCAGCCTTTCTTTAACATTTATAATTTTTTGTCCTTTCTTCCTTCTGGGAATTTCCTCTATGCTATCTTCTGATTTCCTAACTCACTCTTAGCTGTATTCATTCTTCCATTTATCCCAGTAGAGTTCTTTATTTCAGGTATTATATTTTTCTTGCCTAATATTTCTGCTTGATGTTTTTGGGGTGGGGGGTTATTTTTGTTTTTGTTTTTGATCTTATTTCATATTGTTCATATTTTCTTTTCCTTATGTCTTTTAGAAATTTTTTTAAGCTAGTTTTAAATTATGTATGTCTTTCTAACATTTCTGCCTCTGACAGATTATGTAATCCATTGTTTGTTTTTCTTTTGAAGTAGTTGCACTGGTCCTAGGATCTGTTATTTAGGGCTGAGAGCTCTTCTGACCTTGACAGCACCAGTTATTTTATCAGACCAGACCTCAGCCCTTGTCATCGTTATTAGTGTAGGAGTCAGGGTGCGATGAATGGACTTGGGATGGAGAGTTTTCTGGTGGATCAGAAAACCACAGTTAATCATTCTTCACCTCACAAAACAGCTCAGGCCAGGACTTTGCTGTGTGCCCTTCCTGGAAGAAGCAACTTTAAAAGATACTCCATAGTGTGTATATCCCCAGTTCTGGGGATATGGAGGGGAAGGAAAAGGGGTGGACTAGAGATTAGAGGTTAATGAGTCCCCACCTGTTTTTCTCAGCACCTCACAAGCTCAAGTCTCTGTGCTGCTCTGGTCTTATTTCTTAGGATATCTGGACCAGGGTTCAGTCACTGCAGGTAAAAGATAAGGCATTATTTTTCCCAAGGCAATGTTGAGAAAATTAAAGACTAAAGCTCAGAACTCCTAAGCTCTCTTCCTATTGCATCACAAGATGCACTGAGTTGCCTCCCATCTCAGATCAAAGCGTCACCTCACTCCAAACACAAACACACAACTTTAAATTAGCTAGTGTCACTCCAGGAATTCCTCACAGTTTTTTCCATAGTTTGGTATTTTCTCTTTAGGAAATGCTTCTCAATCTTGGCTGAATATTAGAATTACGTGGGGAGATTTTAAAACTCCTACTGCTCAGGCTGAACCCCAAACCAATTAATTTAGAAGCTCTTGGGATGGGATCAAGACACCATTTTAAAAAACATCCCAGGATACTACAATGTGCAGCCAAGATTGAAAACTACCCCTCTAGCTCTTGAAGGCTGATCTTGCCACTGAGCTAGTTTAGTGCCTTGGTAGAAACTGAAAATGATCTCTCCATAGCCTAATACAACAGTCTTTTCTATCTTTTCAACCTCACTGGCACCTACCTTCAGAGCTCTTGGCATGCCCTCTTGAAATTCAATCCTTTCATTGCAGAGACTGTACCGTCTTGGCCCTTGTCTAACCTTTTCAATTGCTCCTGTCTTTCTCCTTCCTCCCCATCAAAACTCTAAAATTGGTTGCTTCTCAATATTCAGCCCATGGTTGCTTCTTTCCCTGCAAGAGCTTTGCCAGCAAGCACATTTATAGAACCACATTTCCAGCCCTAAGCATTCTCACATGTTCTTTCTCTAACACACCTCTACTGGATGTCTTGCTGGCATTGCAGATTCAACATGTTAAAATCCAATTTCATATATTATAATTTTATCTTGTATTATATTACAAATATAATATTCATAATGTCTGTATGAAACAACTCCTCCTTATGACTTCCTTCCATCTATCCACTTGCCATTTTCAGGGTCATCTTTGGTTCTTCCTTTTACAGTCTATTTCCAAAGTTCAGTTGGACATTTTTGTGCAATATCACTTTCACATTCTTATTACAATCTTTCAAGTTCACATCCTAACAATTTCCTGTCTAGACTATTGAATCATCCTTTTGTCTAATCTTCCTCCTTTTGATCCTTGCTACCACACAGTAATCAATATGCCACTGTCAGATTATTTACTATAGGTACAACTCCAATCATGTAATTCACCACCCATCGCTCAAAACCCATTAATGCCTCATCAACCCCAAATGCAATGTACAACCCTATCCCTGGCATCTAGTGCCACTGTGTATGGCCCAAACAGTCTTTCTGGCCATGTTTGTAAGTATTTCTCCACACTAGATGGAACTTTTTCTTTTAAGTGGGAAGAACATAAACTTAAAAGCATACATATTTGGTTTCAAATTCCAATCTGCTACTAGTAACTTGGATAAGTTCCTAAAGCAACATGAGTCTCAGTTTCCACACTAAAACAAAAACCAAACAAACAAACAAAACAAAAACAGAGATAATAACTGATAGGGCCATTAAAGAGAGTAAATGCAATTATGTATAGTGTATTATGATATTCTTGTTAGCTCCTAAACCCTTACTGCACCTGGTTTAACCCTTTTATGAGTTAAAAGATAGGAAAGATTTTTTTGGTTTTTGGTTTTGTTTTATGCAATCATTATATGTAGTTTTTCTTCCGGCTATGTTCTAGGCCAGGGGTTAACAAACTGTTGCCCGTAAACCCAGGCTGCCTTTGGCTTAACCCAAACAGAGCCATTCATTTAAGTATTGTCTATGGCTACTTTCATGCTGCAATGGCAGAGTGGAGGAATGTGACAGATATTCTATGGCCTACAAAGCCTAAAATATTTACTAGGCTCTCTTCATTTCCTCACTCTATATTCCTTCCCCAGGTGTGGTGGTTTTAAAATATGTCCACAAATTCTTCCACAAAATATGTCCATAAAACTCATTTAAAAAAGGTGGAGACCCTTGAATACGGACTGGAAATAGTGACTTGCTTATAACAAATAAAATGCAACAAAAAGTCATAAAGGGATTGTGTTTTGATCTTCTTCAGATCACCAATTCTGCATGAAGTCAACCACCATATCATGAAGACACTCACACAGCCTGCAGGAAGCCCCAGATGGAGGACTGAGGCCTCCTGCCAACAGCCCCAACAAGTGTGAACCACCATAGACGCTGATCCTCCAGGCTCATTCAAGCCTACATAGGAGCTTGCTGACTGCAGCTGCAGCCAATGTCTTAAATGCAAAGCCCACAAGAGACGCCAAGTCAGCCTCCTGGCTGAGCCACTCTCAAATACGTGACCCACAGAAGTTACAAGGATAATAAATGTTTAGTGTTGTTTGAAACCAGTAAGTTTTGGATTAACTCTTTGTATAGAAATAAACAATTAATTCAGCAGAATACCATCAACAGGCCAAAAACATTCAAATTACAGCCATAGCTTGGACCCCTCCAATGACCTCAAACCTTTGTATGTAACTGCCTATTCCACATTTCTTCGTAGATATCTCAACAACATTTAAAACACAGCATGTGCAAACCTGTGGTCTCTTCCCATTGAAATATGATCTCCTCCAATATTCCCTATCCCAGTAAATGACACAATGAACTTACTCCATAAACTACAAATATGGACATCTGTGATACTTCTTTCTCCTTCCTGCTCCATATCCAAGCCATCACCAAGTCCAATTGAATTAACTACTATATACCTCTCAAATCAGAACATAACTCCAAGCAGTACTTTCAAGATTTTATCTTCTTTGTATCTGGCATCTGTTGTCTATGAGAAGACTGCTGTCAGAGCAACATCCTTTGGAGGTAAGGATATATTTCCCTTTGATAGTTTTTCAGATTTTCTCTGCATCCTTAAATCCAAAATGGATTTGTTTTTACTTATCCTACCTAAGACTTGATGTGATTTTTTAAAAATTTCGGTATCATTAATGTACAATCACTTGAATATTATGGCTACTAGACCCGCTATTATCAAGTCCCCCCCACATACCCCACAACAGTTACTGTCCATCAGCATAGTAAGATGCTATAGAATCATTACTTGTCTTCTCTATAAATACTGCCTTTCCCGTGTCCCCCGCTGCTGCATTACCTGTGCTAATCGTAATGCCCCTTTTCCCCACTTATCCCTCCCATCCGACCCATCCTCCCCAGTCACTTTCCGTTTGATAACTGTTAGTCCATTCTTGGGTTCTGTTCCTTCAGTTTTTCCTTTGTTCTTATACTCCACAGATGAGTGAAATCATTTAATATTTGGCTTTCTCCGCCTGGCTTATTTCACTGAGCATAATAGCCTCTAGCTCCATCCACGTTGTTGCAAATGGAAGGATTTGCTTTCTTCTTATGGCTGAAGAATATTCCATTGTGAATATGTACATCTTCTTTATCCATTCATCCACTGATAGACACAGGTTGCTTCCATTTCTTGGCTATTGTAAATAGTTCTGTGATAAACATAGGGGTGCATATGTCTTTTTCAAACTGTGCTGCTGCATTCTTAGGGTAAATTCCTAGGAGTGGAATTCCTGGGTCAAACGGTATTTCTATTTTGAGTTTTTTGAGGAACCTCCATACTGCTTTCCACAATGGTTGACCTAGTTTACATTCCCACCAGCAGTGTAGGAGGGTTCCCCTTCCTCCACATCCTCGCCAACATTTGTTGTTGTTTGTCTTTTTGATGTTGGCCATCCTTACTGGTGTGAGGTGATATCTCACTGTGGTTTTAATTTGCATTTCTCTGATGATTAGCGATGTGAAACATCTTTTCATGTGCCTGTTGGCCATCTGAATTTCTTCTTTGGAGAAGTGTCTGTTCAGTTCCTCTGCCCATTTTTTAATTGGCTTATTTGCTTTTTGTTTGTTGAGGTGCATAAGCTCTTTATATATTTTGGATGTAAACCCCTTATCAGATATGTCATTTATGAATATATTCTCCCGTACCGTAGGATTTTTTTTGTTCTACTGATGGTGTCCTTTGCTGTACAGAAGCTTTTTAGTTTGATATAGTCCCACTTGTTCATTTTTGCTTTTGTTTCCCTTGCCCAAGGAGATATGTTCATGAAGAAGTTGCTCATGTTTATGTCCAAGAGATTTTTGCCTATTTTTTCTAAGAGATTTATCATTCCATGACTAACATTCAGGTCTTTGATCCATTTCAAGTTCACTTTTGTGTATGGGGTTAGGCAATAATCCAGTTTCATTCTCTTACATGTAGCTGTCCAGTTTTGCCAACACCAGCTGTTGAAGAGGCTGTCATTTCTCTATTGTATATCCATGGCTCCTTTATCATATATTAATTGACCATATATGCTTGGGTTAATATCTGGGCTCTCTATTCTGTTCCACTGGTCTATGGGTCTCTTCTTGTGCCAGTACCAAATTGTCTTGATTACTGTGGCTTTGTAGTCGAGCTTGAAGTCAGGGAGCGGATTTCCCCCTGCTTTATTCTTCCTTCTCAGGATAGCTTTGGCTATTTGGGATCTTTTGTTGTTCTATGTGAATTTTAGAACTACTTTTTCTAGTTCATTGAAGAATGCTATTGTTATTTGCAATGCATTGGGATTGCATTGAATCTGTAGATTGCTTTAGGCAGGATGGCCATTTTGACAATATTAATTCTTCCTAGCCAAGAGCATGGGATGAATTTCCATTTATTAGTGTCCTCTTTAATTTCTCCTAAGAGTGTCTTGTAGTTTTCAGGGTATAGGTCTTTCACTTCCTTGGTTAGGTTTATTCCTAGGTATTTTATTCTTTTTGATGCAATTGTGAATGGAATTGTTTTCCTGTTTTCGCTTTCTGCTAGTTCACCGTTAGTGTATAGGAATGTAACAGATTTCTGTGTATTAATTTTGTATCCCACAACTTTGCTGAATTCAGATATTAGATTTAGTAGTTTTGGAGTGGATGCTTTAGGGTTTTTTATGTACAGCATCATGTCATCTGTAAACAGGGACAGTTTGACTTCTGCCTTACCAATCTGGATGCCTTTTATTTCTTTGTGTTGTCTGATTGCCATGGCTAGGACCTCCAGAACTATGTTGAATAAAAGTGGGGAGAGTGGGCATCCGTGTCTTGTTCCTGATCTTAAAGGAAAAGCTTTCAGCATCTCACTGTTAAGTATAATGTTGGCTGTGGGTTTGTCATATATGGCCTTTATTATGTTGAGGTACTTGTCCTCTATACCCATTTTGTTGAGAGTTTTTATCATGAATGAATGTTGAATTTTGTCGAATGTTTTTTCAGCATCTATGGAGATGATCATGTGGTTTTGTCCTTCTTTTTGTTGATGTAGTGGATGATGTGGATGGATTTTCGAATATTGTACCATCCTTGCATCCCTGGGACGAATCCCACTTGATCATGATGGATGATCTTTTTGATGTATTTTTGAATTCAGTTTGCTAATATTTTGTTGAGTATTTTCATATCTATGTTCATCAGGGATAATGGTCTGTAATTTTCTTATTTTGTGGTGTCTTAGCCTGGTTTTGGTATTACAGTGATGTTGGTCTTGTAGAATGAGTTTGGGAGTATTCCTTCCTCTTCTACTTTATGGAAAACTTTAAGGACGATGGGTATTAGGTCTTCACTAAATGTTTGATAAAATTCAGCAGTGAAACCATCTGGTCCAAAAGTTTTGTTATTAGGTAGGTTTTTTATTACCAATTCAATTTTGTTGCTGGTATTTGGTCAGTTCAGATTTTCTGTTTCTTCCTGGGTCAGCCTTGGAAGGTTGTATTTTTCTAGAAAGTTGTCCATTTCTTCATTTTCCAGTTTGTTACCATATAATTTTTCATAGTACTCTCTCATATTTCTTTGTATTTCTGTGGTGTCCGTAGTGATTTTTCCTTTCTCATTTCTGATTGTTTATGTGTGTAGACTGTTTTTTCCTGATAAGTCTGGCTAAGGGTTTATCTATTTTGTTTATTTCTCGAAGAACCAGCTCCTGCTTTCACTGAATCTTTCTATTGTTTTATTCTTCTTGATTTTATTTATTTCTGCTTTAATCTTCATTATGCCCCTCCTTCTACTGACTTTGGGCCTCATTTGTTCTTCCTTTTCTAGTTTCATTAATTGTGAGTTTACACTCTTCATTTGCATTGTTCTTCTTTTCTGAGGTAGGTCTGGATTGCAACATATTTCCCTCTTAGAACGGCCTTCACTGCGTCCCACAAATTTTGTGGTGTTGAATTTTTGTCGTTCTCCATATATTGCGTGATCTCTGTTTTTATTTGGTCATTGATCCATTGAGTATTTAGGAGCATGTTATTAAGCCTCCATGTGTTTGTGGGCTTTTTCGTTTTCTTTGTGTAATTTATTTCTAGTTTCACACTTTGTGATCTGAGAAGCTGGTTGATACAATTTCAATCTTTGTGAATTTACTGAGGTTATTTTTGTGGCCTAGTATATCATCTATTCTTGAAAATGTTCCATGTGCACTTGAGAAGAATGTGTATCCTTGTTGCTTCTGGATGCAGAGTTCTTTAGATGTCCATTAGGTCCATCTGTTCTAATGTTGTTTAGTGCCTCTGTCTCTTTATTTATTTTCTGTCTGGTTGATCTGTCCTTTGGAGTGAGTGGTATGTCGAAGTCTCCTAAAATGAATGCATTGCATTCTATTTCCCCCTTTAATTCTGTTAGTATTTGTTTCACATATGTAGGTGATCCTGTTTTAGGTGCACAGATATTTATAATAGTTATATCCTCTTGTTGGACTGACCCTTTTATCATTATGTAATGTCCTTCTTTGTCTCTTGTGACTTTCTTTGTTTTGAAGTCTATTTGGCTGATACAAGTACTGCAACTCCTGCTTTTTTCTCACTATTAGTTGCATGAAATATCTTTTCCATCCCTTTACTTTCAGTCTGTGTATGTCTTTGGGATTGAAGTGAGTCTCTTGTAGGCAGCATATAGATGGGTCTTGTTTTTTATTCTTTCAGTAACTCTATGTCTTTTTATTGGTGCATTCAGACCGTTTACGTTTAGGATAATTATCAATAGGTATGTACTTATTGCCATTGCAGGCTTTAGATTCGTGTTTACCAAAGGTTCAAGGGCAATTCCATTACTATCTAACAGTCTAATTTAACTCACTTCATATGCTATTACAAACACAACCTAAAGCTTCTTTTTTTTCCCCTCCTTTTTCTTCCTCCTCCATTCTTTGTATGTTATGAATCATATTCTGTACTTGTTGTCTTCCCTTGGGTGACATCTTTTTAGCCTTAGGAATACTTCCATCTATAGGAGTCCCTCCAAAATGCACTGTAGAGGTGGTTTGTGGGAGGTAAGTTTTCTCAGCTTTTGCTTATCTGAATATTGTTTAATCCCTCCTTCAAATTTAAATGAAAACCTTGCCGGGTAAAGTATTCTTGGTTCAAGGCCCTTCTGCTTCATTGCATTAAATATATCATGCCACTGCTTTCTGGCCTGTAAGGTTTCTGTTGAGAAGTCTCATGATAGCCTGATGGATTTTCTTTCATATGCGATCTTTTTTCTCTCTCCAGCTGCTTTTAAAAGTCTCTCTTTATCCTTGATCTTTGCCATTTTAATTATTATATGTCTTGATGTCTAATTTTTATATGTCTTCCTTGGGTCCCTTGTGTTTGGATATCTGTGCACCTCCATGGCTTGAGATATATTCTCCTTCCCCAGATTGGGGAATTTTTCAGGAATTACCTCCTCAATAACATTTTCTATCCCTTTTTCTCTCTCTTCTTCTTCTGGTACCCCTATAATGCGAATATTGTTCCGTTTTGATTGGTCACACAGTTCTCTCAATATTCTTTCATTCCTAGAGATTCTTTTTTTCTCTGTGCCTCAGCTTCTTTGTATTCCTCTTCTTTCATTTCTATTCCATTTACCATCCCTTCTACTACATCTAATCTGCTTTTAAAGCCCTCCATTGTATGTTTCATTTCAGATGTGGAATTTCTTAATGATTGAATCTCCAACTTAAATTCATTCCTGAGTTCTTGAATATTTTTCTGTACCTCCAAAAGCATGTTTATAATTTTTATTTTGAACTCTCTTTCAGGAAGATTGGTGAGTTCAGTTTCATTTGGCCCTTTTTCTGGGGTTTGTGAGATTTTGGTCTGAACTATGTTCTTTTAACGTTTCATATTTCTGTGTGGTGCCCACTAGTGTGCAGAAACTCCCATCTCTGGAGCTGCTCAACCCCTGGAGTGAGGTTGGGAGTCACAGGGGAGCAGAGCTGGTGTCTGGGGGGAGGAAAGATCTGTTTCCTGATTCTCATCTGTGGTGCCTGTCTCCAGTATCAGAGCCAGTAGGCCAAGCACACACGTGTAAGCCTCTGTGCTTTGCGTCTCTAGCTGTTGTAGGGGGGGTTCCCTCTGGCTGGCCTGACGGCAGCACAGTGACTGCCAGTTTGCGAGCACGTGCCTGCTGGCCAGTAGGAAGGCTCAGCAGGCTGTGTGTTACAGTGGGTGGCCTTGGAGCTGAGTAGGCAGCCAGGGGGATGGAGCACCTGAAGCTCCTCACAGTTCTCAACCAGATGGGCAGAGCATGCCCAGACAGCTTTGTCAAGCTCTCCCTTCTCCTGTGCAGCAAGCTCCGTGCAAACCCTGCCCCTTCAGCAGCCTTCTTGCTGCTAGGAAGCCTCTCAGACCGCCCGCCCTTCCTCTGACACAGAGCAGCCGGGTGTGGATCCCGTCCTCCACGAACGGCCAGGATGTCAGTCTCCCAGGCCCTCCGCCCCTCCGAGCTCCCCAGTGTCCAGAGCACCACACAATATAGGCTTCCGCTTACAAAGCAGATCTCCAGGGCTAGGTGTTCAGCAGTCCCAGGCTTCCACCTCCTCCCCACTCTGTTTCTCTTCCTCCCGCCGGTGAGCTGGGGTGGGGGAAGGGCTTGGGTCCCACCAGATTAAGGTTTTTGTACATTACCCTGTTTCGTGAGTCTGCTCTGTTTGTGAGGTCTGTATGCAGTCTGGTTCAGCCTTCTTTCTTCTTGCTGTTTTAGGGTTAGTTGTATTAATTAACTATATTTTTGTACTCTTTGTGGTTTTGGGAGGAGTTCTCCATGTCACCGCTCACGCCACCATCTTGAATCTCTCTCTTGGTGTGATTTTTACAGTCTGAAGATTTATAGAGTCTTCAACACACAAAAACTCTCAACATTTGCTTTTTGGACATTGCCCTTTGACTATTTTCTCTATTCCCTCTGTATCAGTCAGGGTCCACTCAGGAGACAGAACCCACAGCAGTGATTTTAGCAAGTAGAAGTGAATCTAAATCATTGTTAATCAGGCAAAAGGTAAGAGGGAGGCACTATAGTATAAAGGCAGAAACTGAAAAAGACGTTTCCACCACTAGGATTAGGGGAACAGCAGGATGGGGTTGGGATTACTCACATTTAGAAGTCTGGAAGAGGGAGCCTGCAGAGCTGGAAAGTGTGCTGGTCAGCTGGTACTTGTTTCAGAAAGGACACAATGAGTCTGGTTACACAAGTTTGGGGAAAACTACAAATTGGTATAACTGGTGCTACTAGGATGAAACATGTATTAAACAACATCCCCTATCTGTTCATTTACTCTCAGAACCCGGTCAGGCCAAGATTTTGGCAAGTATCAATTTCCCTCTTGCTTTTAAGATCAGCTATATATTTTAAGCATGTCTATGAATTTGGAGCAGATAGGAGTGATTTCCTTACCTGCCTTGTCATTTTTCAAGAGTCTTTTTCACTTCTCTTTATCTCTGCTGCCCTCACCCCAATCCAACATGTTGTCATCTCTACTCTGGACTACTAGTACCATTTTCTAACTTGTCTCACTGCATATTCACTGTAGCATGTCTACCATTTTTTCTTCACCTGCAGCAAATACTGTCTGAATGCCAATCTAAGATCACATCTTAAGTCCTTCCCCATTGCTCTTAAAGATAGAACTCTTCCATATATCCCACAAAACCTCACACATCCTGACCCTGCTCACTGTTCTGGTACCACCTGCACCACGCTCCCTCTCTCTGTGTTCTGTGGCCTATAGCACTTACCATTTCCTCTGAACTTCTGACATACTCATATAATTCACCTGGTATATTCCTTTTCTTTTATGCCTTGGGCCTAGTACTCCCAGCATGCTATTGATTAAGGTCGGGGGCCTCTATATTATTTTTTTAATTCCCAGTGTCTAGCAGAGTGCCATTGTGCTAGGATGCAACCAACAAATTTGTATTATTCATGATAATGATAAGAACTTAGTGACATCATGGTTAACAGAGTAAAAATTTTGCTAATTCCATTATTCCCCTAAGTAGTATACAATTGTGAAAGCCTGCTCTTCTCAAGTAATTAAATGTTATAATTATCTAACACACTATTAGGCAATGCAAAGTTTCATGAATATTAGTCCATTATTTCCAGCCCTTTATATTTTAATGATGTATTATAGTAACTTATTTTTTAACTTTAAAATGGTTTACTTTGGCTGAAAACAAAAGTATCTTCAGATAGTGTTCAAAATGGTTTAAATTACCATATGTGGTGAACATGCAGTGAAATCTTAGAAAGGCCCTAACGAATTCCTTAAGAATAATACATGAGCCAAGGACATGACATTCATCCTGGAGATTCTTTCTCCCCCTGAACAAGTTTGATAAAATGCCTTTTCTTCCACTTTGACCGTAAGCACTTAGCAACCATTTGTTTTACAAAAGCCCTGTGGTCCAAGGTTATGGCATGCAGAATAGTGACTTCTGCCTCGTATTTCTATTGTGCATGGTTTATGACTTTAGTTTAAGGGAATGCTTTTACATAAAAGTTTTTAGATAGATTTCACTCCCATGCCTTTGTTGGCCTCCTCAGTACTTCTATGAAGAACAGCTTTGTGCTTCCAAAGCTGGCTTCAAGCACAATGCTGTATGTACCTCCATAGACTTGTCCAACTACTAAAGCAACACAGCTTTACAGCAGCTGAGCACTTATCCAGGTCCCATGCTTCACCACACTTCTTACCTTTGCCATTTTTACGCATCACATTGATTTTACTTTAGTGCCTGAACATGGTAGTTATCTTACATCTTAATATTTCAGAATATTTTTTGAGTATTTTCTAGGATTATATTTTTGCCACTAGGATGTCAAGCCAATTACAGTATGACTTACACTGCAGACCTCTCTAAATTTAGCCTATCATCCATCATGACCATTAAGATATTCTAACTTGATATATCTAGGAGGCTAATAGGCAATGCTTTGCCAGATACCTATAAATACCAGCATGAATTTTGTTTTCACTTGACTTCCAGAGTGACTCCATTATACCAAACACATCAACAGGCCTTGTCATGAATTTTCCAGACATTTGTAGAATCATGAAAGTTTTTTGAATTGAAATAACAAATATCTCATGAAGAAAATAATTATTTTTCTATAAGATAATTACATAAAATATAATAAGGTCTCAAATTGTATGCTGCATACATTTATTACAAGGAACTTTATACATTTATAAAGTTATTCACTACTAACATAAATTTATGAAGAAATATTTAGCATACTGTTTGTCCTCTATTCTTTTGATATCTGTTGACTTGTGTCTATTTTTCTAAAGGATTATCCTTTAGAAAAGGATATGCTGTCTTCCAGTGTTGTATTTTTACTAAATATGCATTATTTTTTCATAGAACAGAGTGACGTCCATTTGTCAGTCTCAAAGACAAATTTATTTCTGTCATCAATCATACATATATTTTGCAGACATGCAAAAAAAGGTTCTTTTGGAGAAATTCATCTAATTCTTTATAGTTCATTTCAAGGGTGTGAAATTGTGGTTAATTCTGGTCCAGATAAATATTTTCCTCATCAATCCAGGGCATCGTCATACTTACTTCATATAAAACCAAACCTCCAAAACACATTCTTCAATGACCATCAATAGTTTATATATAGCTAATGGACATGTCTAGTGTTTTAATTTTTCTAAGACTTCTCAATGAATAGTGAAAGAGTGATAGTGAATAGTCCCCAAAGACACCACATTTAAAAATAAATTAACTCTATACCAGCAAAAAAAGTTTACTTAAATAGATGCTCCTTCAATTAAAAAAAACCTTTTATTAAGTTAAATAAAAAGTAGATTCTACCAAATTCAACCTGAAATGTGAAAGTTAAAATAAGGAAAATAGGGGTTTAATTGGAAAGTTCATTATTGTGATGTTAGGAGGCAAATCAGGTGCCAACCCCCAACACCTCTCCACACTGCCCCCACTACCGCCACAAGAGCTAGGCATCCCTACCTTTTGTCATCCAACTCCCCACTGGGCATGAAAGGAACTACCATATGATCCAATAATCTCACTTCTGGGTATATACCCAAAGGAAATAAAAACAAGGTATCTGCACTCTCATGTTTATTGT
Organism: Smutsia gigantea; assembly: GCA_032199065.1. Lineage (NCBI taxonomy): Eukaryota > Metazoa > Chordata > Mammalia > Pholidota > Manidae > Smutsia > Smutsia gigantea. Next base: position 108,156 of record JAVSCE010012395.1, on the reverse strand, counting down.
GGCATTGTTCACAATTGTCAAGATATGGAAAAAAACCTAAGTGTCCATCAGTGGATGAGTGGATACAGAATATTTATGTGTAATATATACATGGAATATAACTGGAATGTAATTATTTCTCAGCCATGAGAAAGAAGGACCCCTGCCATTTGTGACAACACGGATGAACTTTGAAGACATTATGCTAAATGAGGCAAGTCAAAGACAAATACTGTATGACATCACTTGTATGTGGAGTCTAAAAAATGCTGAACCTGCAGAAAACAGAATAGAATAGTGGTTACCAGGGTCTGGGGCATGGGTAGGGTTACTGGGGAGATGTTGCTTAAGGATACAAACTTCAACTAGAAGATAATTAAGTTCTGGAGGTCTAATACAGAGCACAGTGATTATAGTCAACAGTACTATATTATAAATTTCAAAGTTGCTGAGCATCTATGTTTTAAATGTTCTCGCCACAAAAAAATGGTAATTATGTGACATGGTAGAGATGTTAGCTAACACTATGGTGGTAGTCATATTGCAATATGTGAATTTATCAAATCAATACTTTGTATACCTTAAACTTACATAATGTTACATGTCAAATATATTTCAATAAGAAGAAAGAAAGAAAGAAAGAAAAGCCAAGGTCATCTAATACTACTAAATCCAGAAACCCAGCAGTTATCAGCCTTAGAAGTGATTCTCATCAAAAACCAGTGGCTTCAATGTCTTCTATGAAGCCTCCTGGATATACTTACCACTCCCCTCTTCTGTCACCATTATACCCCAAAGAAACCATAGTTTGGACATCTATGACACCTTCTTTCATGTATTTGTGTACCTGTCTGTTCCCTCTATGGGACCATGAAGCCTATGCTCCCTGGAATACTAGAGCACTTCTCTCCAGCACATCACACAGTATCAAGCCCATAGTCAATGCTCAATATGTCTGTGGACTAAATACTTCTTGACATGTTCATAGAGAACACAAACTTCAGCACCAGCATACTCTGCAAATAATGGAAAAGGAAGTCACAGAAGGTAACAAGCTGGAGTCATTCATTTTGAGCAAAAGTCCATAATCCAATTTGAGGAAGGGCTGCAAACAAGATTTTTGAACATCAAGAGTTACCCAGGTCACTCCCTTCTGAGCCTTCACATTGTAATCACATCGATTACCTAATCTTTGGCACCAAAGAAAGGATCATTTTTGTTGTTGTTCAACTTGTCAAGATTCAGAAATTGTTGCCAGGTTATTTCAGTGTTTAGTAATCATAATTCTGTGTGAAATTTGGCTATACAATCTGTGCTTCTCTGACATTACATACTCTGTATTGTCAAATGTGATATAGTCATAATGCACATTCCTCCATAATTTTTCTTTTACAAAAAGAAAATTGGAAAAACATATTATTTGCTTTTAAGTGGAAAAACATTCCATTTTCCAGATGCTGGCTCTTCAGGAAATATTATAGATCTCTTGTTGAAATTTTTAAAAGTGATCACGTTTTCATACATTTTACACTCCTGGTCAAACTGTCATCACTACCTATGCATTTCCATAACCACCTACATATGCCCATTTTCCTTCAGAGAGAAGAAGCAGAATGATGCGAACCCTCTGCAAGTTTCACATATATTTGAATTTTTATATGTCAAGTCTCAGATCATCAGAAATTGAAGATGGAAATTTCCTCTTGGAACATCAAACTAACATAAAATACTACCTTTAATGGAATCAACTTTTTTAAGATGCATAAATATTTCATCAATCTTTAGTCACTTTTTTTCCAACAGTATATCGTATTCACAGACAAGAAATGAAATGAGATTGTTTCTAGATAAATTTAGCCTGGGGATAAGGAAAATATGATCTGCTAGAGGAAACCTCCAGATAAATCAAAGACAGTAAATTATACAGGAATTGAGAAACCTATTGCCACAGATACCTCCTTTAAATAGAGGCCTTGTAAAATGCATTCTGGCTCATACTTCTAACAAAAACGTGAAACAGAAATCTGCTTTTCTTTCCCAACTGGGTTTCCTCCAAACATGCTGCCTTCTCCCTAATGAGTTGGAATCATGTGCACCACAAAGCAGCACAATATATCCTGAAATGCTGACATTTCATTTTTAATTGAAATTAAACAGAAATAGTTCCACTGGGGAACAAGAGAGTAATACAGGCTTTTGATAGAAATTAATAGGGGAGAAACTGAAATACTTCTTTCTGTCATAAAGATGTCCAGTGTCAAAGGCTGCCAGGCCTCTCACCTGAATCTGCGATTATCTCCAGGATTACATTTGGTGAAAAGAACACATCTTATAAAGGGGGAATGAAAATCATATTTGGATGGATATATTTAAACACATCTTTGCTTCTTTTTTTTAAAAATCATATGGATATAAAGTTCAAGGAAAAACTTTAATTTTACTGTGAAAACAAATGATAACAAAAGCAAAAGAATTCATATTATCAACAAAAATATCTGAAAAAAAATCAGAAAATACATGCTTTGGGAGGTTAGATAAACTTACATTACTGTGACTAAAATTACATACTGTGACCAGTGAGGCAAATTTCTTTTACAAACAGGGTTATTGCAGTACCTGTAGCATTAATAACTGTAGGAGTTACAGTTTGAGTAGTAGCAATACTACTAATGAAAATTAACATTTTTATATCTGTACATATATTATAAAATACTTTAGAAGAACTTTAGCATTAAATTTTCCAAAATGTAATATGAAACTCTAGCCTTCAGAAGACAATATTTTATTCTCCAAAAGCCAGGCTTCAAATAATAAAGCCATAATTTTAATGAGAACACTTATTGCTACGGTCAAAATTTCTAGAAAAAAAATCTGTAAAATTTTGGTCATGTTGGTTTTCCTGTATGACTCACTTCAAGACATTATTGGTACTAGGATGAATAAGGGGGGACATTTGGCACTGAGGAGTTCATAGGCCAATGCTGCAGACACGTACTTAGAAAGATAAATGACACTATGATATGATACCTGCTGTATCAGAGATAGGACAAACTACTTTGAGAGCAGTGAGGGAATAATTCTGCCTGAGGAAAGCCAAGAAGGCTGCACTGAGCAGGGTATACCTGAGCCAGTAATTATCAATGATGAGGAGTTCACAGGGTAAAGAGAGGCAAGAGGACATCGAAGGCAATGTAAACTCCATAGACACTGAAAGACATAAAAAATGGCATTAGGTTTACTGCATCTTGACTGTGACGAATACCAGGAAATGAGGATAGAAACATAGTAGGGAGTAGGTGGGGGTGGGAGTGGGGGTTGCAAATTACAGCCCAGAAAGCCCAAGAGCTAAGAGTAATTTTTATATTTTTCAGTAGTAGAAAAAAGATCAAAGAAAAAATAGTACTTCATGACACATGAGCATTAAATGAAATTCTGATTTCACCATGAATAAATAAAGTTTTATTGGAACTTGGGCACACTCATTAGTTTATGTATTGTCTCTGACTGCCATTACAATCTCAGAATTGAATAGTTGTAACAGAGATTGTGGGGCCTCAAAAAGTGTGCCAACACCTGAACTAGATATAGATAGCCCAGGTTTTGTGTGCAGTTAGAAATATGGACTTACATTCCTAAGAGAGGTGTGTTGGGAGGAGAGATGTGAGACTCCTCAGTAACTAAATGGTAACAGAAGCCAAGGAACAGGAGCAGATTGCCTAGTATGAAATCCCACAGAACTCTGACCACTTCAGGGAAGACTGAAGATGGGAGGTGGTTCTGGGAAAGAGAATGCAAAGAACAACAGATAAGGGAGAACGAAAGCAGTGGGAATGGAGTTCCATCCTGCTGGTTGCTGGTCTGACAGGTGCACCTCCTAAATACCTCTGAATGCAACTTCTCTTCATTGTCACTGTCAGTGTCTTTACTTCACACTTAGTTACTGTCTTATGATCCTCATACTTTTCTGCTCATATTCTCACCCAATTTAATTGTACATATTGATGCCAAAGTGATCTTCTTAAAATGTGATGCCAGTAATATTTCTAAAACACCTATTTCATCATAGCAGTCCGGTGTTTAAAACTTATCAGAGACTTTACTCACTTACTTAATATACGAATAATTTATTTATTGCTGCCAACAAATGAATCCAAAATCTAGCAGCTTAAAACAGCAAATATGCATCTGCCAGTTTTTGTGGGTCAGGAATCGGCCGTGGCTTGCTGGGTTCCTCAGTCTCAGGGTCTCTTAAAAGGCAATAAGCAAGGTGTTGGCATGGGTTACAGTCATCTCAAGGACCAACTAGAGAAAAGCTACTTCTAAGTCCACTAACACAGCTGTGATGGATACATGCAGATTTTTTTTTTGAGTCTTTCTAATACTTCTACCTGTTTACCTTGAGTGACTTTGGGATACCTCAGATATAGGTTTTAAGTTCCCTAGAATTGATTAAAATAATATGGGATATATTTTAAGGTCTAAGGCAAGATGCTCTCATTCTCAGGGATACTTAGGCCTGTACTGACTTTCTGGGGGCCATTAAGCATTTAGGCAGACGCCCAGTGGGAAAAATGCAGCCATATTACTGTACAGTGAGGTATACATCCCTCAGATAACTAAATTATCTAACTGTGGTAAAGACCACTGATTCTTTATAGCAGTATCTTCACATCCAATAACCTCTATAAATTTATCTATAGAATTTTAAGGAAAATCAGGAGTGCCAATTAACTCAAAAAATTATAAAATTAATGACAAAACAAGTATTCATAAACAAAAAACAAAACCCCTTTATTCCTGTCTCTATCTGATATTCCATTAAAACATCACCATTAATATCTACATTGCCTCATGAAAGCAATTTAATGAATCATTTGGATAATTCTAATAAAAATAAGAAATTGATTATCTCAGTCTCAAATTTGCCACAATTAAGGGGAAACTCTCTTTCAAATTGGATAGTTTCTCCCTAAAGGATCTTCCTCTTACAACGAAGGATATTGCAATATGCTCTAAATAGATGTTTAAAATCTCTCTCATAAGTTCTGGAAATTTCTCTCATTGAAACAGTCCCAGCTTGACAGCCCTGCAATAACCATTAAATATTAAAATAACATTAAAGAGCAACTGCTCAGCTCATGGATTTAACTGCAAAATTCTGTTTCACATTAATGGGGCTCACATAGCTAAAATCCCATGTGCTGTACTGAAAATTTACCCCAAGGATTCAAGGATCTGACATAGTCAAGAAAATGATTAATTCATTTTCAAAAAAAAAAATCAATCACTACCAAACAAATTATTGTTATTCATTCTCACAATTACATAATCATTCTAAAAATCAGATTGTCTAAGATTTAACAGCATCCAATTGTGCATTCATACAATATACATTTGTGATGTAATAAAATTCATACTTCTTTTGTAACTTAATTTGGATGTTGTAAAGATATTTATAAAGTTATTAAAAATTGTATCTCATTTACAAAGATTGCCTAAAGCCAAAATCTAATTCTAAATATTTTTTTATGTGCACTCTTCCCATAGACACTAACACCAGAATGCTCGAGCTTAAGGACTATTTTTTGTTGTTCATATATATTTAAAGGAAAAGTTAAAAACAATGCTATAAGTAATTAGTAGCATTAATATTTAAAGTTATATGGAGTTCTTAATTTCTCAAAGAGTAGTTTTTAAATAAATTATGGGAATTTTGATGCAATTGTACCACACCACTGTAATAATCATCCATGTAAACTATCCTGGAAGCAATTACAAACTATTAAAAAGACAGTGTGTTTAATGGATTATACTCTAGATTAAATTTCAGCTTACCCAAAATTTAGTTTACCCAAACTAATTTCAGCTTACCCAAAATTTAGCTTACATCAAACTAAGACAAGTCACTTAAATTCTCAATGTCATAACTTTATAAGGTATAAAATGAAGACGGACTTGGGATTACGTCTATCAACTCATGATTTTCTTTTCATAGCAGCTAATTTGGTTTACACTGAGTCTGGTTAGATCTTCCCATTCTCCCCAATCTCACCCCTACCACAGACACACACACACACACATAAAGAGGAGAAAGAAATTTTAAGATCTTATATATAACTATGGTATAAGGGCATCTATAATTCTCTGTGAAATTCCCATTTGTGAACATCAGTGTATTTACCAGAAATGAAAGAAGCCTACAGAATGAGAAAGGGGTAGCACTGTTTCGTGGAAAAGGCCCTGGGATAGAAAATCTGGAGATCCAGTTCCACCACTAACCAAGGCTATGAACTTGGACAGACCATATATATACAAGATATATTATATACAGATAAATATATACAATATCTCCAAATTGCAGTTTACTTCTCTGAAGAATGTGGACATTAGATAAGATGATCATTAAATGCACCTCTACATAATAAAGGCCATTTATGAAAAACCCACAGCTGATATCATACTTAATGGTGCAAAACTGAAAGTTTTTCCTCTAAGATGAGGAACAAGACAAGAATGCCCACTCCTGCCACTTTTATTCAATAGAGAATTGAAAGTCCTAGCAGAGAAATTAGGCAGGAAAATGAAATAAAAGCATTCAAATCAGAAAGGAGTAAGTAAAACTATCTCTGTTTGCAGACAGGATTTTATATTTAGAAAACCCTAAAGACACCACAGAAAAATTGTTAGAACTAATAAATGAATTCAGTGAAATTACAGGATACATAAGCCATATACAAAAATCAACTGTGTTTTATACACTAACAATATCAAAAGAAAAATTAAGAAAATTCCATTTATAATAGCATCAAAAATAATAAAATACTTAGGAATGAACTTAACCAAGGAGATGGAACACTTACATGTTGCAACCTATTAAAACATTAATGAAAGAAATTAAAGACAACACAAATAATGGAAAGACATCCTATGTTAATGGTCATATGGGACAATATAGAACAAAGACCCCAAAAAGCCAAAGCAATCTTGAGAAAGAAGAACAAAGCTGGAGGCAACACATTTCCTGCTTTCAAAATATGTTATAAAGCTACAGTAATTAAAATGGCATAAAACTGGCATATAGACCAATGGAACAGAATAGAGAACCCAGAAATAAACCAACACTTACATGGCCAACTGATCTTCAACAAGGTTGTTGAGAATACATAATGGGAAAAGGACAGTTTCTTCAATAAATGGTGTTCGGAAACGTGGAAATCTACTTGAAAAAGAATGAAAAGGGACCTTCTTCTTATACCATATACAAAAAAATCAACTCAAAATGGATTAAAGATTTAAACATAAGACCTGAAAACTGTAAAACTCCTAGAAGAAAACACAGGAGAAAAGCTTCTTGACATTGGCCCTTGCAGTGATTATTTGGATATGACACCAAAAGCACAAGCAAAAAATAGGCGTGTAGGACTTCATCAAACTAAAAAGCTTCTGCATAGCAAAGGAAACAACAGAGTGAAAGGGCAACCAACCTACAGAATGAGAGAAAATACTTGAAAATATATATCTAATAAGAGGTTGATATTCAAAATATATAAAGAGCTCCTGCAACTCAATAGCAAAAAAGCAAAAAACCTGATTAAAAGTGGGCAAAGGACTTGAACAGACATTTCTCCAAAAACATACAAATGGCCAACAGGTATATGAAAAAATGTTCACCATCACAGACCATAAGGGAAATTCAACTCAAAACCACAATGATGATCACCTCAGCTTGTTAGGACTGCTATTATCAAAAACCAAAGACAAAAAATGTTGACAAGGATGTGGAAAACTCAGAAGCTTTGTACACTGTCGGTGGGAATGTAAAATGGTGCAGCTATTATAGAAATCAGTTTGGTGCTTCCTCAAAAAATTAAAAATAGGACTACCATATAATCCAGCAATCCCACTCCTGGGTATACATCCAAACAAAAGAATTGAAATCAGGACCTTGAAATGATATATGTATTTCCATGTTCACTGCAGCATCATCACAATAGCCAAGACATGGAAACAATGTAAATATCCATCAACAGATCACTGGATCAAGAAAATGTGGTTTATACATACAATGGAATATTATTTAAAAAAAAAGAAATCCTGCCATGTGTGACAACATGGATGAACCTATAGGACATTATGCAAGTGAAGTAAGCAATCACAGAAGGACAAATACTGCATGAGATATCTAAAATAGTCAAACATAAAAACAGTAGAATGGCGGTTTCCAGGGACTAAAGGGAAGGGGAAATGGGAGCTGCTGTTCAATGGGCATACAATTTAATTTATTCAAGATGAATAAATTCTTGAGTTCTGCTGTGCAATATTGTGGCTATAGTTCACAGTAGTGTATTGTGCACTTACAAATTTGTTGAGAGTTTTATGTTAGGGGTTCTTACCACCATAAAGAAAGAAAGAAAACTAAAGACCAATATTCTTCATGAACATAGATTCTAAACTAAAATTCTGAGCTCAATTGTAGCATATTAAAGCCAGCAATATATAAAATGGATAATATATCATGATAGAGTGGGGTTTATCCCAGGGATTAAGGTGGGTTTAACTTTTGAAAAGCAATCAGTGTAAGTCACCATATTAAAGCAAAAAAAATTGTTTAAAACCCACTGGATGTTGACCAGTTCCAACATCAACAGTTGACAAGTTCCAACATTCATTCTCAATTTAAACTCTCAGAAAACTAGGAATATAAGGGAACTTCCACAATCTCATAAAGGGTATCTATTTTTAAAAGTCTACAGCCAACATCATACTTAATATTGAAAGATTGAATATTTTCCCTCTAAGATCAGGAACAGGGTAAAAATGTCTGGTTTCACCATTTCTATTGAACATTACAGTTAAGGTTAGGTCAGTGCATAAGACAAGAAAGGCATCAAGAATGGCAATAAAATAAAACTGCCTTTTTTGCTCAGATATGATAACCTATGTAGTGAATGTGGTGGAACCGCTAGGCTCCTGAGTGACTGCCAGCCAAACCACTGAGTTCAGCCCCACAGGCTGCTGCAGTTCATTTCTGTTTCTAAGCATCTGTACACAGGGCATCAACTGGCATTTCTTCCACTCCTTCTACAGGCTGCAGGAGCCACCAGAGGAATGGGGGCAGGGCATCTGGAGGGGCCAAGCAGCACCACATTTCTAGACAGTGGGGTAGCAGACAGGGTGTCTCTTTGCTGCAAATAAGCATGCCACGTAGCCACAGTGCGAGTTCAGCCACGGCAGAGGTGAGTCAGTGGAGCATATTCTCAATCTCCCCTTGATAAGGAAGGGAAGTTCTTACCACAGTATGCTTCCTTTGTGAGCGCCTCTACCCGGAGGGCACTGTGTGCACTCCCGGGGGCTGTTGCCCTGTGAGGTGTATCAGGTTTCTGCCGCCCTCCAGAGCTGGGACCAAAATCCCAGGGGTACTCTCTCCTTCTGTAGTCTCTGCCATACCTTCCGGTGTCACAGATACATGTAACCTGGACGGTAGCCCTACTAGGGAGATACTCTCATAGCTTGGCAAAACACGCGAAGATCTCCAACTTACCATCCTGCTCTCCCAGCTTGTCCTCGGGGCCCCTAAGCTAGCAGAGTAGTGGTCAGCCACAGGTCGTCTTCTAACTTCGGCTCTTCTTCAGACTTTCCAACGCAAGCTGCAGCCTCAGTCGGGCATCAGCGGCCAGCCGAGCCGCCCACGGCGGAGGCGAGCCCCTGCCGCAGCCAGTTGCTTCCCTTCTCCCTAATGGGCGCTCCGTGAAGCTCCTCCAGCAAGCACATCAGCCAGCCAGCCTGTTGGTGTTGTACCGTGTCCACGTGGTAGCCCACAGACATCTAACATTACAGGCCATCCCAACCCAGGTATAGGTCACCGGCCAGCTCGGGGTTTTCCCCGCACGTGCCTCTTTCCCAGAAGCACATTTCTCCAGGCTCCTGGCTGGCTCGCCAGTTGTTGGTTTGAGCCCCACCAACCGCACCACCACGGCCACACCGAGAGCAAGGAATGACCAAAGCAAGTCAGGCCGCTCAGACTGGTCTCGGGGGGTTTCTCCAGCGCACTGACATCCGGGGCTTGCCCTGGGCGGCGCAAGCCAAATGCACCTCCGCGCCCAACTGCGAGATTCGTATCAGGTACTCAGTTCCAGATGGTCTCAACAGCACATTACTATCTCAAGGCTGGGTCCTTAAGGCAGCTTCTAGGGCTCGGAGGGCAAACAGAAAAGGCACCTTCCAAGGACAGGGTTGAGAGTGAGGAGCCTCTGTTTGCCCAGGTTAAGCTCCGGGATCAACTAAAGTCACTGTCATCTCAATGACCTCCTCCAACAGCTATTAAAGAAACAACATGGATGAATCATAAAGTAATTGTGCTGAGTTCAAGAAGCCAGGTAAATATGTATATGTATTTACAACATGTATATTTATTATCTGTAACATATTAATATATACTACTATGTAGTGATAGAGAATATATTTATTAAATGGAATATATACTGCACACTGTATGATTCCATGTGTATAAAATTCTAGAAATTGCAACTGTAGAGGCAGAAAGCAGACTCTTGGTTGCTTGGGCATGCAGGTGAGAGATGGAGAGGGGTGGGGGGGGCAGCGAGGAGTGGGAAGGAGGAAAAACTGGCACGAAGAACCTTTTGGGGGTGATATGTGCATTTCTTGATTGACTTCATGGGTATATATGTCAAATGTATCAAATTGAACACTTGAAATATGTACAGTTTATTAAATGTTGAATATTCCTCAATAGAGCTATTTTTTAAATATGAAAAGGCCATTTTTCACCAAATAAATAATATTGTGAACTATTTTTCTTAGTGCTTTCATATTTTTGCATCACAACAATCACATGAGTTGGATTTCTGATTATTTTTATTATATTATTGTTATATATTACTATTATAGTACTGTTCCCATGTAATATATGATGAAATAGGCTCAAGGGTATTACCTTGTCCAATGTCAGATAACGTCTGTCAGCAAACACTATGTGGAATTCCTTAGAAGCAAATGAAATAAAGGATATACTTTATTTCATTATGGTGGTCCTCAAACATTTCTGTTCCTGTGTCCTTACTAACCTTCCCACAGTCCTAAGAGAGTCTCACCAAATTCGTACATCACTCTCAATTCTGTCTTCCCAGAAATAAAGCAGTGTCTCAATCTGTACTGTCTGCTTCGGTAGCCACTTGCCATTTGTGTCACTAAACACTCGAAATGTGGCTCACCCAAATTAGGATGCAGTATAAGACCCAGCCCAGAGTTTGTATTTATAAATACCTCATTACTATTTTTACATTCATTACAGGCTGAAATCATAACATTTTGGATATATTGGGTTAAATAAGATATATTATCACCTCAATTTAATCTGTTTATTTTTACTTTTTTAATGTGGCTCCTAGAAAATTTTAAATTATACATAGTCTTGCATTATATTCTACTAGACAGCACTGATCTAAATTCTAAAAAAAAAAGCAAGGTTATGCCTTTCATTATCACAATTTCAGAAAATAATGAGCTTGTATTTTAATCATGCTGCTATCTAGCTTCAGGTTTGTGGAAGGTTCTAGGTAGGATGTTACTAGGAGAATCTATGGGGATACTCAAAGAAAACTGGGCCTAGGCAGGTTAGTGGGTGGTGATTAGAAAGAAAAAGGGGTATAGCTGATCATGAGCTCATAATAGGTGGTGGCAAATATTCAATCCAAACTCTAAGATCAGTTTTATAAGTCAAGGCTGTTCTTATCCTGGAATGCTGTGGGGTCCAATACTAGGGTTTTGACACATCACACTCCAGCACATATTTATGTCAGTCATGGAAGATGGAGCCAACCCAGAGTTGTTTGGACCCAGACAACGATAGTGTACCTATTACTAAGGCAAGATTTGGGGCAGCTGCTGCCGTTTTTGACTCTGCAGATTAAACTCTAGTTCTCCTAACGGCTTTGCCTCAAGCTAGACTGTTGCACCATGTTGCTCTCTCTCTACTGCTCTTATTTCTCAGTCAGCTAGAGCTCTGGCACATTGTTTAGATTTGTGTGAGGGCCAATGAATCTTGGAAGCCCTGCTTGGGCACCTCACACTAACACCTCATAAGTCAGGTGCTTGAGTCCCATTGTACTGGCAGACCTGCTGCATTCCAGGACGTGGTAGGTAGTGCTCAGTTTTCATTTTTTATATTAAATCCAGCTATTTAAAATACAGTTGAAATTGCAAGCATGACAAATGTCACAAAAGACAGAGCCAAGTCTTGCAATAAAATTGTGCTCTCAGACTCTCCTGTGGAATGCCTCTTACTGCCGTGCTAACCACCTCCCTAAGTATAATCTTTCCATCTTGATGCATATCTTCCTGTTGTAGCTGTTAGGGAGTCAATATATAGCATCCTTTCTATCACCTTCTGAATTTGGAATCAATGGAAAAACAGACCTAGGAACCAGACAGCTGGTGAGAGAATGTGGCTTTAGATTACAGGCCCAGAAACTTTCCCAGTACTTCACCCCCTAATGAGAAAGATACTCACACAGTCACCCTCAGAGCTGGACAGGAAAGGCCTACTCGAAACATAGTGCATGAAAAAGGAGAGCAGAAGCAAACATCCTGCAGCTTCCCCCTAAGGAAAGAAATCTAGTAAGATGCTGAGCTGAGTATGTTCAGTAATATCAACCAGACTTAGTAAACATGCAGGGGTGGGGCATGGGGAAAAAGGAAAAGTTAATGTACTACTCGAAACATAGTGCATGAAAAAGGTGAGCAGAAGCAAACATCCTGCAGCTTCCCCCTAAGGAAAGAAATCTAGTAAGATGCTGAGCTGAGTATGTTCAGTAATATCAACCAGACTTAGTAAACATGCAGGGGTGGGGCATGGGGAAAAAGGAAAAGTTAATGTAACAGAAGATCCTCTGCATGGAAACATTAGGCTGGGAAAATGCATTTCCTCTCCACTCCTGCCCCTACATAAATGTATCTGTCTATATATTATCAAAGATGTTGAAGGTTTTTATTAACATATATGCCAGACCTTGGCATTTTACTTGATTCAAGTTCCATTCATTCATTTGTTCCAAACATGTACGGTCGGTGCCTGTCATAGGCTAGGCAATGTTCTAGGTATTAGTAGGTGGACAAATAGGCAAAAATCCTGCCTTCATCAAGTTTCTATATTAGCAGGGAAGACTGAAAAAATAAATAAGCGAGTCAGTAAAGAACATGGCACTATGGATAGTAATAAGCACTACTGAGAAAAAGGAAAGCAAACGAGGGATGAGCGTAGAAGTTGTAATGTCATGTAGGGTGATTAGAGAAGCCACCCTGCAAAGGTGACATAAAAGTAAAGGCCTGAGGAGGCATGAGAGAATGCAGGTATCTGGGGGAAGTGTTCCAAGTAGAGTAAACAGCAGGTGCAAAGGCCCGGGGACGAGATGTTGGAGGAACAAAGCAAAGAGGGTAGAGTGATGACTGGATCAGAATGAGTAAGGCAAGTTTACATATAATCTCTGTCTTCAAGGTTAATTCATGTTCCTGGCATATTACTCTTGCCTTTTTTCTGTCTGTATTTTAAAGTTTAGACTCTTAACAGTTCTATTATAGCTCTTGGGTCACAGCTATACTGTTTCTCTGTCACTCACAAAGCTATACAAGCCATACATACATTAATTTCAGCAGTTCTGAACCTGCCCTACTTTCTTCAAAGCCCTACAGCCCCCTGGAGGGCAGAGCATTTCTGTGGAACCATCAGGTACCAAGCAACCACTCAAAAGCAAGTTTTCAATGTATGTTTGGTGAATGACACTCCTAAACTGTTGCTTCAAGGATTTTCATGAAAATTCTGCCTCCAGATGTCTCCCGACTGCTCTTTGATTTGGAAGATGGGTTTTCCCGATAGCAGTGGTTGGTTTAGAACACAAGGTTGACCACTGGTATATTTAGTCTATTCTTAGCACAGTACTCTGCCATCTTTTTGTGATCTAGTTTCTGGCATTTGTATACATTATTAATGTCAGCACCTCCTATGCCCCACCATCCTCATTGTTTTCACAACTATTTATTGATAGTCTCAATGAATCGAAGAGACCCCTGATCTCTGGAGCATATATTCTTAAGTATAACACCTTCCTTGAAGGCAGGACGCTGCTTAGTTGTCATTATTCTCATAGCCCATAGCACAGTGCTTTCTTTGACCAACGTGCTCCATAAAAATATGCAAATCTTAAGACAAGTCACAAAGCAGAATTTTGTGGAACCAAAATAAATATGCTTAGCACTTTTCACTCTTGAAATGGCTTCAACAGAATAATTCTCAGAATGGAGAAGAGTATTTAACTCAACGTTGTCCTCTAAAACATATTCAAGGTCTATTTATTTCCAAGGTGGCACTTCCACCTGGAAACTGAAACTCCATATTGTGAAAACATGGTGGCAAGATGCTAGATAGGCCTAATTTTCTCCTTGCATTGTAAATCAAATTATTAAGGGTGGGAGTTTAAGATGGTTGAGGAGTTTTAGGCTTTTGTGGAAATGATTTAGCATGACTGCTTAATAAATTACATTGCTAGTAAACCACCCTAATTTCTAGGCCAAAACCCTCAAAGTATCAATATATCAAAACTTCTCTAATACTTTCAGGAGATGATGGATTTGAGGAATTTTCCTAAAGCACTTGAATTAATATTATCTTTCTGTGGTCTAGGAAATTGTGCTAACAGCCCTGCTGATTTCCCATTAAAGGTAGACTGAGATGGCACGCATGGTGCTCTGCTGCCATTCGTAGATCAGCAGTGAAGGAGACACATTTGTAGTTTTTATCAGCATTAGCAGGGCTAAGCACATTCGTTCACAGGTGTTAGAAATCACCACTTGAATGAAAAGCTGGGCAGGAAAATAGTATCTCTTTAGTGAAAATATAAATATACACACAGCCCACACCTTCTAACATGGCATTCATTATTCATTCTGTGCTGATATTAACCCACGTTGAAAAAAATCTTGGCAGGTTCTCTTCTTGAGGTCATTCCTTAAATTGAACCGGCACATATAAATCCTCATGATAATCATTACTGATAGGATGATAGCCATTTTGTATCAGCAACAACCTTTTTATTATCAATTTGGTGCTGGGGCTGTGAAATGGTCTATATCAATTTTTAAAAACTAGAAACTGGATTTTCAAAATTCACAGATCACAGTTTTTTTAAACTTGTAAACAGTGCCATATAATGTGTTTTGACAGACCTAGGATTAGGACTCAAAGCATCTAATTCCAGAATCTCCATGTAGTCTCTTGGGAATAGAACTTCCTGGTTTTGTGCTGTTGATGCATTGAGAACTGAATTTGCTGTTGAAAAGCAGCCTGAGTGAGGGTTAGCAGTACAAAGCTTTTTGCATCCATTGGCCTTGTAACATGGGAGAAATCCTCACTAAATCTTACACAGGTATTTTTCCCATAATTTGTTAGAAATTTTATCATAAAATTCTGCATCAAATTAAATCAATCATTTGACCTACTGACCTTCAAAAACACATTTTTTTCAGACATTTTGTCAGGCAGTCAAAAACATTTCCGTTGGTTTACAGGTTTCCCTAGAAGTCTGGTGTGTCTACAAATTTTTTTTTAAAGAAAAGAATATGATAAAATGCAATACTTGGAAAATGCATAAAATATGAACTTAAAATTCATCACGTCCTCCAACAATAAAGAGATCTGGCATAAATAGTGTCACCTCCACCCATGTACCTACAGTGCTACAGATATTGCTGAACATATGGGGCATGATGTCACCACTGTTCTCATTCTCCTTCCCTCTGAGGTATGCATTACCAAACCCCATCAGCATTTCTAGGGAGGATAATATAATTGTATCAATTTAGTGGATTTTGATGTGTGAAAATGAATTAGATAGCACTTTCCTAGCAATACAGGTTTATGCAAACCATGTTATTGAGTTTAACCCAACATTATAGATTCATTTGTTACAGTAGGTAAATATTATCTAGTATTTCAATTGTTCTACACCCACCAAAAGAACAAGCATCACTGAATAAATACAATTTTAATCAGGATAAAGTCTGGATTATTGGTTTACTTCTAGATTTTTTTTTCTTGGAAAATAATAAACCTGTTTAAGTTACAGTTAGCACTTATTGTGTGAAGATCTTACAAAGGCACCTCAGATATTTATTCTCCAAACTTTAGAGAGACAATTCTACAGTTACACTGAGTTATGGAACTATATTATTACTTTCACAAAAATCTGGCTTATGTGCAGAGTAACATGACAATGGCATGACAATAGCATATTAAGAGAAAGAAGATAATTCCAAATAATGTCTTTAAGCCTTTAACTCTTTCCTTAATTATGGTTCTGGGCTGTGAACTAAGCTCAGAGCAGAGGAAAAAAAAAAAACATTTATATCCACAGTCCCATAGAGGTAAAACAGACAGGGGTAGAAGAGCAATCATAATATTTTTCACACTCTCAAAAATACTAGGATACAATTAAAGGTGTTCCCAAATAACTTTAGACCAAATATAGAGACAAAGGAGGAAAATGTGTGCTGCCTGATTCTTAATTTCCTTCATCTCCTTGGGTAGACGTGTTGGTAAGGCATCTATCTACTCCTTCAAATCAGTATTTGAGGGGAATTGTAGTGACTGAATCTCATACTGTTTTAGGGATTAGAACAGAGTTGACCTTAATTACAGAAGCATAATCTCTTTCCCTAGAGCCATGGTTCTCAAACGTGAGAGTTCATCAGAATCACCACCATTTACAAAACAGAATGCCGGCCCATCCCAGAGTTTCAAATCAGGCGTTGTGCGGTGGGGCCTGAGGGTTTGCATTTCTAACAAGATCCCAGGTGATACTGAAGCCATCGGTCTGGGAAACCCTTTTTGAGAACCACCCCTCAAAGGCAGCATAGCAAAGTTGCCACACAATGTGTTTAGGAATGCAAATGTCATTTCCAGCAGTGACCACCACTTCTTAGCTCTGTGGCCTTGGGTGAGTTATTTAATCCTCTGTGCCTCTATTTCTTCATATGTAAAATGAGGGGCAATAATATCTGCCTCATCATGTGTGTGTGTGAGACTGTGTGTTTGTGTATGTATCTGTATGTATGTTTGTGAAAAATGTATATGCCACTGGTATGATCTGCTCCACCAGCTTGGAGTACTAGTGCAAGTCCATCTCTTTTATATTTCCTATCAATCATTCATTCACACCTCCACAAGTCCAATTTAAATAGATGTCCAGTATCTGCCACTTGACATCTCTTTCTTCCTCAAAATATGGGCCCAGGGAGTTTACTCTGTCTAAAGAGTCAGTAGTCTACTTCCCAATTTCAGAAAAGAGAATTAGAGAATCTAATCAGTCCACTGGCTCTTTCACTTCTGCTTTGGCACCCAATGTTGCCACTGAAAACTCAGCTCACATCATCAGATTGAATTTTTCATTTGCATAATGTCTCTGATGGACCAAATTCCTTTGCAGGACACAGCAGTGCCCCATACTTGAGCTCTAAGATTGCAGCTTTTTCAGCAGAATCTCATGGGCTCAATCATTTCCCCCAAATGTGTCACTATGTCAGGGTGATCGTGTATAATGGGCTTTTAGCCTTGGCCACATGCTGTGTAATACCAACACTCCACCACCACCCTGCCCAACTTCCAGACCATGTTATGGTGCCAGGATTACCAGTCTGGTCTCTCCTTTCATTATGAAGGCCCCTCTGGAATTTGGGGTGCCCCTTCCTGCAAGCCCAGCTGCCCTCATGAGGACAAGGCCTGTGGAGCTGAAAGATTCCAAAAAAAAGGAAGAGGGGCTGGAATCTCAATTGTTTTCTTCCAAGATGGATCCTCAACCCGGTCCCAATTTACCTTCCTCAGTGGCCTGCCTTTTGTAATTTTGCCAGCCATCCCCATTTCTACTTCTCCATATACCCTTCGCTACAGCTGGAAGACTCCCAGTGTCCCTACATGGGAGCCATTATAATGACGGCCAACCCTCGGAGAAGCCCACTCTACTTTCCAAGGTGATAAAACAGGGCTCCTTACAACCAATTGCAGAAGTTGGTTTATTATCTATTACTTACTGGAGATGCTGGGGTTTCCTCATCCTCTTCCTCAGGGAGATCATGTCCTGCCATATCCCCTGCCATTCTGCTCCCCTTCCTGAATCCCTGCTTTCTTTTACCCTGCTGAGGCTGGCTGGGCAGTGCTCGGAAAGCAAAGACCCTCTCGGTCCTGGTCTTATAACCTGGACCAAAGCCATCTCCCAGTAGGCCTCCAGTGCTCCTTTCTTAACCCTTTGCTAGCCTCCTGACAGAAGGCCCAGCAAGGCCCATTTTACACACACCAGAGGAAGAGAAAAGAGGAAGACAAGGAAAGGAAGGAAACTTGCCTCCACCCCCACTGAAGGCATCCCAGTGTGTAACCTTGACACATATCAGACCCATTTCTCCAAGGATTTGGGGTGGGGTTAGGAGCATGGCAGAAAAAGAGAAGGATCTGCATGAAATAAATTGATGAGTTGGCAGAACTGACCTTCCCTCAGTATTTATGGGCAGAATCTTTGTATTTAGTGCTATAATTACCCAGTTAGTGAATAAAAATATGTTCAGTGCTGGTTCTGTGCAAGGACCCTTATTATGTATGCACTCTTGATGGACCCAGGAAGATTTACACAAGGAGTTTACTCTTTGGAAATTTTCAGTTCCAAATGACATGACATCACTTACCGGGGAGCTCCAACGCCATGACAGTGTCACAACATTTCGAGCTTGAGAGATGTGCATCCTAGGAAGCCGATATACCTGTGCTACAGTACTCCTCATGGGAGTTCCGCTTTTCGCACCTTCCGTCTCCACGAGTCGCCGCACTCCGGAAGCAAATCATCCGCCTTCTGATGTCCGGTGATTGTCTGGTGCGCAGTCACCTAACGCTACATCACAACGCCTGCGTCATTCACCTCAGTCGTTTTACCATCTCACATCATAAGAAGAAAAACAGTAAATACTGTTCAATACTAAGATATTTTGAGAGACCACATTCCTCTAAGTTTTATTATTATAGTATATGGTTGTAATTGTTCAATTTTATTATTAGTTATTGTTAATCTCTTCCTGTGCCTAATTTGTAAATTAAGCTTTATAAAAAAGGAAAAAACATAGCGTATATAGGGTTTGGTACTATCTGAGGTTTCAGGGATCTTCTGGGGGTCTCAGAATGTGTCCCCCGCAGATAAAGGGGGACAGCTGTACAACCTATGATTCAGAGAAATTGCTTTCTCCTTAGGAAGAATTGTTTCCTATGCTGTGCTTTGCAACTGGACATCTCCTGGCCTCCTGACCATAACGTATACTCTTTATGTTTTTTCTGGTCATAGGGATGTCGAGTGTCTGTGTGCTCTGTGTACCTAATTCTCCTTTAGGACTGACAGCAGGCCTTTTTAAAATGGGTTGAACTGCAGCCGGGGTGCAGCCTGTGGTTTTTAAATAGAATAATGTTAACTATTAATTTATTGACAGTAGTGAATAGTTAGCACCTGCCTGTTCCATTTATTATACCTTTTTAAACTGTCCCTCTTAGAAATATATGATCAATATTGATAATTGATCATATATTTCAGATCACATATAGCACTCTTAAAAACAGCATAAAGTAAATAGTAAATAACAATAGTAATACCTAACTTAATGCTTAAGTAACAGTAATTTACAAAGTTGATGTGTATACATTAGCTCTTTCCAACTCCATAAAATAAATAAAATGATCCTCATTTTTACAGATGAAGAGACTAGACTGTACTTCCAAGAAATTCAGAGATTTGTTTAGAGCAGAAGGGGTGACTTTGCTCCCTTGTAAACATTTGTCAATGTCTGGAGACATTTTTTTCTTGTCACAAGTGTGGAGCGTGGGGCTGCATTTAGTGGGTAGAGACTATGGTGGCTGCTAAATACCCTACAGGTTGCAGGACAGTCTTTCACATTAAAGAATTATCCAGTCTGAAGTGTCAGTAGTGCCCAGGTTAAGAAAACCTTGTCTAGGATCACACAATTGGTAAGATCAGAACCCGGGGATAAATCCAGTCCTTCTTTTATTATTCCCCAGATGGAAAGTTTTCATCTTGAACTGAATGGGGAAGCAGTCTGTTACACTTTATGTTATGCTAATTTTTGCTTCTCATTCTTGACTTCCTGGGAAAGGGATACCTTTAACAGAGAAAGAAATAGTGCTATATAATGTAAAACTGTTGACAGTGACGATGGGAAAGATTTGGAATAATCTCCTCATCCCAACCCTCTGCCCACCTTTCCAATTTTATCCAACTTGATGTATTTGCAATAACAACTTTTTTGGACTATAAAGAGTGATAAAATTTCACTGTTTCCCAGTTTTAACACCGAGATAGACAACATCTAGAACCATGAAGGAGAAATGGGAAGCAGGAATAAATGATGAATTAACATGTGTATGAGTTCTCAATTATTGATGGTAATGGCCCGTGGATGTACTGTGGATTTGCCAAAGCTGCTGATAACCCAAAAGT
Source organism: Smutsia gigantea (assembly GCA_032199065.1). Taxonomy (NCBI): domain Eukaryota; kingdom Metazoa; phylum Chordata; class Mammalia; order Pholidota; family Manidae; genus Smutsia; species Smutsia gigantea. The sequence goes on along the minus strand of JAVSCE010012395.1, from coordinate 87,625 downwards.
TTATTGAGATTTGGAATACAGAACATTTTTTAAAAGGAAAGTCATCTATCTAATAATTACTTTCATTTCGAGGTAAGCTACTACAGCAGTTATGTTTAATTCCCTAAATGCACATCACTATGAGGCAGGAGAGGCATCCAAGAATTTGCTAGTCGGGAGGGGATGCCAACAAAGATTAAAAACTGGAAGAGGATTAGCAAAGGAATGGTGAAAATAGCTATGGTACAGGATAGCATAGCCAGGGGCAATAGAGTTCAGGCCATGTATCCAAGAACCAGACAGCATAAGTTCCAGTCCTGACTCTGGATGCCTACTAATTTTATTGATCATGAATAAATTACTGAATTTCTCTGTACCTCAGTTTACTCAACTATAAAATAGGAGTGTACATAGTACTGATCTCATAGCATGGTCCTGAAAACTAAATGTATTTAAAGGTGTGCCTGGTACTTAAGTGTGATAGTGCTATGTTCTATATCATGTAGGCATTAACATGAATGAGGAAAACCTATGTATAGTGATGTGAAAACATGGCATGACACACTGTTAAGTAAAAAAAAGAAAAGAGAAATTCACGAAGTAGTAATTATAGCACTGCCCTATTTATATTTTAAAAATCCCTGATGACTAGAAGTATGAGTTACAAATTTCACAGTGAGGAAGAACTTGATCTTTTTTTCAATGAGAGAAGTATACAATCACTTCTTGGTTCAGGAGAAGGTGGACGCAGATAGTAACTTTGAAGCAGATTTTCTTTTACTTTTTACAGTAAGGTAATATAAGACCAGGAGACCTGGTTGGTCTCTGGGCAAGGGTGTAGAGGACCTTTTAAGTTCTATCAAAGTTGACCTCTTTCAAGAGCCCTTGGTAAGGACAGCTGGTCACTTGGGGAAAGGAAGGCAAATTGAGTGGGGTTCAGGGAGTCCTCTGGGAGTGGAGGGAGGATCCTTCCTCAGAATTACATGCTTAGAACCTCTGTCTGCTATGTAAGCATTATCATGTTTGAGATCTGTCAGCAGGAATATACTCTGATGGTTCCAAAGAGGAAGACTCCCTAAGGAAAGGGGAACCTGGCTGGGTGGCAAGGCCTAGATACCCTGGTCTAGGAGTACATGGGGATAGCCACTTCTGGTCCTGGTGTAGCCAAGGTAAGAAGCCCATCAGGACCAGCTTTCTTGGCCTAGAAATCACACATATAAGCATAAACAAAAGTGTATAATATTGGAGTCCATATGAAGGGCAAGACTGTAACCTCTGTGGAGATCCTACCAACAAGAACCATCACTGTGGTTGTGGATAACACCATCAGACTGCACAGGATCAGCTGTTAGTAGTGACCCTGAACCAGTCTCAGAAATCCCAGCAGGAATGGATTATGCTTGCTAGTTGTCTCTCCTCCTGATTTTTTAGAAGCAAAATAGATCCCTTGGACTGAATAAGTACCCAGAGTATGAAGACAATCTGGAGAAGTGGTACATATTGGATTTATCAAAATAGATGTAGATGTGAATATATATTAGGTGTAAATATATTAATCAGAGAGAGACAAATAACAATGGAAAAATAGAGATCAAGATATTTTGACCTCAGGAAATGGTTTGACTTTATCATGCATTTGAAACTCTGGCAATTGCAGAAGAGATGCAACTATTTCATGTTGTTTCAAAAACCTGGACCTCCTGGTGTGTGTGTGTGTGTGTGTGTGTGTGTGTGTGTGTGTGTGTGTGTGTCTACCATGTACATGCAACTCAAAATATGGTTTCAGGACTAACAAAATTATCATCTGGCTGCTTGCAAAGTTATGAATCCAGTAACATGCTGGTAAATGTTTAACATCTGGCTTTCAGTGGGGAGGAAGGGATAAGGTGTGGAGGAAAGTCCTGATTTTTAGCATTTGCTGATGTCAGTGGTATAAATGCTCCCACCTGGCCAATTTCAAGCTATCTATGTGACATCCTGAACTCCATCACTGTGGAGTTGGGAATAATGTGCACAATTGCCTCTCCTGAGCCAAAGCAAGCTGGCTCCAACACACCATTGCATGGGGTCCTGTCTCTCCCCAGATTTGCTGGGTCAGAACCTCTGAGATTGGAACCTAGGGATATGAGTTTTAGCAAGCCCCCCAGATGATTGTGAACCTCATGGAAGTTTGCAAAGCACTTATAAGTCATGATGGAAGTCAGTAGGCTGCTAGGTTTCCTTCAGTGTTGAAAGTGTAGTCAGTGAGAATACACAAATGAGCAACTTTGTTGAGTCCACCGATTATCCCATGCAAAGGGAGTCTCTGGTAGTGTACTTCAATCTGGAAACACATCAGTACAATCTACAGGTTTCAAGGCAGAAAGACAAAGCCCATGTAATATATATGAAGAGAAAGTAGCCACAGAAGCAACTAAAATATGGAAGAAGTAAGAGTGGAATTTGCCAGTAAGTAGTACAATCCTAGGATACCCAAGGAGAGTGGCTCAAAAGTTTCTTGTGAGTTAGCTAATAAATAGATACAAAAATCAATTTTTATCAAATTCTATTAGCAGAACTATATAACCTAAATGCAATCTGCAAATGACTGAAGCAGCATATGATAAAATTTGTCACTAACTAAAAATAGTTTAAAGAATCAAATCGGTAAAATTTATATCTCCAAAATTTGCTGGGGAGAATTGAACTTGAGAGAAATAATGGCTAAATTGATTTGTTTATTGTGAATATACATATGTATTACAGTGTAGTTTTAACTTTTAAAATTCTAAAATTAAAAGAAAACACATTATTATGCTTTATTGTGGTTAAAAAGCACAACATAATACTTACCATCTTAACCAGTTTTAAAGTGTACAGAAGTGTTAACAACATGCACATTGTTGTGCAACAGATCTGTAGAACTTTTCATGTTGCAAAACTGAAACTATACCCATCGAACAATGACTCTCCCTTTCCTCCTCCCCCAGCCCCCTGGCAATCACCATTCCACTTCCTGTTTCTCTGATTTGACCACTTTAGATACCTCATATAAGTGTGATCATGCAATATTTGTCTTTTTGTGATTGGCTTATTTCACTTAGCATAATGTCCTATGGCTCATCCTTGTTGTAGCAGATGACAGGATTTCTTTCCTTTTCAGGGCAGAATAACGTTCCTTTGTATGTATAAACCACATTTTCTTTAGCCATTCATCCTTTGATGGACATTTAGATTGCTTCCACCATTTTGCTATGGTGAATAATACTGCAAGAAATGCAAATATATCTTTGAAATCCTGTTAGCAATTCTTTTGAATATATTCCCAAAAGTGAGATTAGAAAATACGTTATTATTAATAAGGCTATTGATTGTTAATTAATAACATGATAATATGTGATTATCAAAAGTCATAACTAAAGGTTTGTTAGAAATTCACAGAATTCTTATACCTGTGTAGAACACAATGTTAGGCATTGGAACAATGAAGATCTCTAAGACAGTCTCTGGAAGTTTAGAGTCTAACTGATGAAGTAATACTAACATAAATATATAAATTATAGTACTTTTTATTAAAAGTAAATGAGTGCATCTCATATATTGCTGGTGCAAGTACAAATTGGTCAAACCACTTTGGAAAGTGTCTCCTGAAAACAAAATATGCTTTCCTGTGACCCAGAAATTCTAACCATATGATAGGATATCTTAGGTACATATCCAAGATAAACAAGTGCATATATCCACCAAAAAACATGTACAGAATTTTCAAAGCAGTTTGACTCACAGCAGCCAAAATTTGGAAAACATAAATTGTCAGGAGGAGGGAGTTTGAATGGATAAATAAGTTGTCATATAGTCCCATAATGTAATACTATACAGCAATAAAAAAGAATGTCCTGCTCCAACACACACCCACATGGATGAATCTTACAGCTGTAATGATAAAAGAAAGAAACCAGGTGACAATAATATATTCTGGATGATTCCAAGTTCAAAGTCATATCTGATGGTAGAGTCAAAGAGCATAGGTATAGACTGTGAAGGAGAAGAAGGTAGCCTTCTGGTTTGCTGAAAATGTTTTATATCTTGATTTGCAGGTGGTGGTTATATGTATGTTCTATACTGAGATATATATATATATATATACACACACACACACATTATATGTCTGTGTGTGTATTATATTTCCCCCAGTATACATATGTATGTATGTACATATATAGGTATAGATATATAGATATACATATAGATATAAAATACTGGTATATACATATATATATATAAAGTTATTGAGCCATAGATTTTTACTTTTTACTGTGTGTATATTGTATTGCACTTTAAAAAAAAGTTTTTAAGTGAATAAGTTAGTTCAGAGGAGGGAGTGATGGGTGAAGATCAAGAAGTCAGAGCCAACCTTAAAGGGGAGCTAAGAAGAGCTAGATTTGACAAAAGGTAGGAATTTTTCAAGAGAATTATATGAGGGGATCAGTTCAAGCAAGAGAAAAGATGAGAACCAATGAGTGATGCAGATGTTGAGAAAGGTTTGTGCCTGTATCTCCAACATTCATCTTCCCTTTCCCCCTACTTCACCTCAACTCCAAGAGTGGGTAACTCGTTTGAACCTTTTCAACACAATTGCTTAGGATGAATGTAAACTAGTTACTACATAGTTTGGGTCAAAAGCAGGTGTCTTCCTAAGTACAGTAGAGTTTGGTTTGATGCTTCAAGGTCAGGGCTTAGGGAGAACCAGCAACTATCTCCTCCTGGAGGCAAACAAAACAAGCTTATAGCTTCAGTTTTTGGTGGTAACCATGTTGGGAAACACGAGGGAGTTAGCCTGACATATAAAGTTGGGCTGAGCTAAGAGAAATGTGAAGAAATGAAGCTAGAGCCCTAATTGATGGCTTTAGACTTTTTAGGTTTACAAACTCTTTTTGTTTAAGCCAGTTTGAATGGATTTTTCTATTCCTTTGTAACACAAGTAACACTCTAGTAACCTATACACAGCATCTCTTGAATGATTCCTCTAGTTTTCATAGCCACAGCTCTACATTAGATTCTCACAATCACTGGTTGAGAGAGCTGCATAGCTTTTTAACTGGTCTCTGCCTCCAGTCCCTTCTTCCCTTCATTATTTTCCAAATTGCTTCCTGAATGATCTGGTCAGGCATGTCTGATCACTGTTGCTATGTGCATGACCCTAATGATTCCATGCATCAGGAATAAAGGCCAATGTGTCCAAATCTGCCAACTGAGTTTTAACAATTTAGTCCTTCAGTTCCACTCATGACTCCTAACAAGACTTGCCTTCTTGCCTTCCAGGCTTATCCAGACTTAGTATTTCATTCCAGAACGTCCTTCCCTCTCTAGCTGCTTGATGGGAATACCACTTCTCTTTCCAAATCCAGCTCTAATCTTATCTCTTCTAAGAAGCCTTCTTAGATTTTTCTCCCTGATAATTACTCATTGAACTATAATCTTGTGGCATGATTTTACCTCTTGATAGCTCTCAGTTCAGTCTGTCAAGAGTTGGGGTGATTTATGAATGTCCAGAATGTCTCTAGGGTATGAATGCTGGGATGTCAGGGGCCCTGTGTTTTCATCTTGAATTCCTCACTGTACCTTGCATAGCGCTTTTCATAGACAATAAAGCTGAATGAAGACAATAAAACTCAATAAAGGTATGCTGTATGGTTAGCTGAATAGAGACAAACTTCCTTTAGGGAAGGGGATGAAGATAAAGTTGGAGAGTAAGAGGTGGGGACAGCTTTTGAAGGGCTTTAAAAACCATGTTAAATATATTAAGTTTCATCAGTTTTATTGCACTTTGAGTAGGTGAAAGGTTCTCTTATAGCTTTCCAAAATTCCTTCTATTCTTTCTACACTGTTTATTTATTTATTTTTTATTATTAGGTATCATTGATATACACTCTTATGAAGGTTTCACATGAAAAACAATGTGGTTACTATATTCACCCATATTATCGACTTCCACCGCCCCCATACCCCATTGCAGTCACTGTCCATCAGTGTAGTGAGATGCCACAGAGTCACTACTTGTCTTCTCTTACACTGTTTATTTTTTAAGTTATTTATCTTTTGATCCACCTCCTTTTTTTTGGTTGGGGGTGGCTTCTGTGTTGAAACAGTATGCAGTTTGAGAAGAGATAGAATGAGAAGGTAATTCAGCTTTCTTTTCTCTTCTGCATTATGATCCCAGAATATTCTTCATGAATACCCTTGCTAGCAAAGGATTGAAGCCCATCTCCTAAAGCAGTAGTTTTAAATATTTTGGATGGTAACTTCGTACACACATACTCTGCTGTATACATACACCTGAAACAGGCTTTTGTAAAACAACACATTCTTAATTTGTGTAATGCATGTTCGTATTTTCTGTGTTATTGTATTTCACTACAAACAAAAAGTTGATTACAACCCAGTAAATCAATTTCATGACCATTAAAGAGTTGATACCTGCAATGTGCAAAATGTAACACTAAAGAGTGTGCATCGTAACTGCTAGGTTGTAATCATTGGATGAGCACTGTGCCGGGTGCATTTGCTAATATTACTATATTTAATCTGTCAAAATAATTCTATGATGGATTATTATACCTATTTTATGGATGAGGAAACTGAAGCTTGAGGGTACAGCAATTGCCACAAATCACATAGTCACTGCATAGCGGAGCTGAGACTTAAACTCAGGTAGATCATGCTTCTGCTTACAGCTCAGGGACACATGCCATGAATTTAGGTTCTGACCAATTGCGGAAAAGATCTGCATATATTGGATTTTTGGTTTTGCAGCACACACAAGGAGAATGAGCCCACTAGGTACAGACAAAATGGTCTGTACAAACAACTGCATTTCTTCTCTGGAACTATTCCTGGCCTATTCTCCAATCCATAAGTCCCTCAAAAAATGACAAAACCCTCAAAACAGAAGACTCAAAATGGAACAGAGAAAAGAGTTTTATGACTAAAAGGAAAGCTAATAAAAGGCTGGCACTAAATCTTTTGAGTCCTTTATAAATTAACAAAACTCTGTGGACACAAAGAGCCTTGGCATCTTCAACTAAAATGAAGGATTTGGGCGAAGCACCCATCAATGTCAGTTCTTTTTTATGACTCATTAGTTTCAGTATTTACCACTCTTCCCACACTCCTATGAGAGAAAGTTTATCTTTCAAGATCAACTCAGTTTATGCAATAATGATGCCTTACGTTTCATAGAAATACATCATTTTCAAGTACTTTCATTTCCACTATTTGTTTTTAACCACTTATATATTGAACATAAGTTAATTTTTTTTTTACATCTGACAAGATAGGAAACTTGTTGAAGGTCACAACACAGAAAAGGGACTAACACTTATATATACTGTCCTGACTGTATGTGGCACAATTGAATAGCATCTCAACCATGTAGGAGTGGGACAAATTGTTTCCCTAGAATAGAGGCCCGCCCTCCTGTTAAGGACTGTTCTTAAATGCTGAAATCGAAAGCACCTTCTTTTTCTAGTTAAATTCTTCAGCTGTAAAGATCAGAAAACTCATGTGAGCTCATTTAAAGAAGGGGAGCACCGTGGGACTCAGCCATCTTATGGACAGGAGGCAAGGTGACCCTCATAATAATTGGGAAAGTACATCTAGGTATTTCTTCCTACGACTGAATTGTCTGCTTTCTTGGAACTTCCAAGACATTTCTTATCTGAAGAGCAGTTTCTTCTGCTTACTCTTCTTTCCCCATAACCATGGCTTTCAAATGGTTTGGCTTTCTGGCACCAGTTCTAGCCAGCTGACTCCAACTTGTCAGATTCATCATTCACCAGACTACCGTCAATCTCTTCCTCTTTTAATTCCTATGGTCCAGTCAGCCGGGACTGGTGGGGCTGGTGGGGCTGGTGGGGCTGGTGGGGCTGGGGCAGGAAGGAATCACGTGGCACCCACCTTAAGTTTTACCTCTCTATCATGATTTATGGACAGGTTCCTTGGGAAAGGAGTCTGTAGGTGGTGCACGCATCCAAAACACATCAACTACTTTGTTTTTTACGTATGTTTCACAGAATTCTATTGAATCTTCTTTTCTAAGGTGAATATGGGACTGTCTTTGTAAGGATACCTATTCTTCTGATAATTCAGGGAAAAAACAAAAACAATCTACATTTGTCCCTTAATTTAAAATAGGAAGAGTAGTTATATGGTTTTCATACTGCAGGGTGTGGTTTAAAAAAAAAAGTACTAACCATCAATTGGGTGCATTTAGGTATCAGACCTGATCCTATCATGGATTTCTGGATAGATCATTTAATTCCCTTAAAATTTAGAAGAAGGGAATTTCCGGGAAGATGGCGGTGTGAGCAGGGCGGCAGAAATCTCCTCCCAACACTATATTTATCTATGAAAACACAGCAAATACATGTATTCCTAAAAGAGAGACGAGAATACACAGGAAAGCGCACAGCGTGCAGCTACACCCGAGAGGACTCGGCACCCCAAGAGGCGGGTAAGATACGGAGCCGCGAGCCGGCGGGACCCGAGCACTCCCCCACCCCAGCGCACCGGCGGGAGGAGAGGATTCAGAGCCGGGAGGGAGTGGAAGTACACCCCGCGAAGTAGCCAGCTCTGGTGATCTGCGCAGGGAGCGCTGACCCACATTGCGCAGTGCAGCGGAGATTGGAGAGACAGAGAGGCAGGATCTGAGCGGGGAACACGCCAGGGTGCTTGCAGCCGTGTCCCGGGAAGGAAAAAAAAAACCGTGCGCTTTCTTCAGAGGTCTTAAACAGACAGGAGCCCAGCGGAGGAGCCGGATCGCCCCAGCACACTCAGCCCAGCAGGCTGGGAGTCCTGGGGAGTTTCAGACACCTTAGCTGGCGACTGAGAAAGCGTAGCCATACTTACACTTCTCACTGAGATCAACAGCTTCCTATTCGTTCCCACCCCTGCCAGAGCAATAAAGGGCCCTGCAGAGCGGCGCAGTCACAGCTGTGGAATAGTGGGGCAATAGCGCCACCTAGAGCATTCCCACAGAATCTACGTCCGGTGGGCTTTTTTGTTTTGTTTTGTTTTTTATTTTGTTCTTGTTTTTTCTTTTCTTTCTTTTTTCTTTTTTTATCTCTTTCTTTCTTTCTTCTTTTTTTTTCTTCTCTTTTTAAAGTCTTAAAGAGCCCAGCTGACATACGTGGCAACTATCAGTTACCAATTATATAGCCATGAAAAGACAGAGGAATATGGTTCAGACCAAAATCAACCAGACAACCCCAGAGAGGGAGTCTGAAGGGATGGAAATGCACAGTCTTCCTGAAAAAGAATTCAGAATAAAAGTCATAACCATGCTGATGGACCTACAGAGAAATGTGCAAGAGCTGAGGGAGGAAGTGAGGGAACTGAGGAAAGACAATGCAGAAATCAGACAAGCGATCGATGGGCTTAACAGCAGAATGGATGAGATGCAAGAGACTGTTAATGGAATAGAAAACAGAGAACAGGAGTACAGAGCAGCTGAGGCAGAGAGAGATAAAAGGATTTCTAGGAATGAAAGAATATTAAGAGAATTGTGTGACCAATCCAAACGGAACAATATTCGCATTATAGGAGTACCAGAGGAAGAAGAGAGAGAAAAGGGATAGAAAGTGTCTTTGAAGAAATAATTGCTGAAAACTTTCCCTCGCTGGGGAAGGAAGTAGTCTCGCAGTCCACCGAAGCTCATAGATCTCCCAACACAAGGGACCCAAGGAAGACAACACCAAGACACATAATAATTAAGATGGCAAAGATCAAAGATAAAGACAGGGTATTAAAGGCAGCTAGAGAGAGAAAAAGATCACCTACAAAGGAAAACCCATCAGACTATCATCAGACTTCTCAACAGAAACCTTACAGGCCAGAAGAGAATGGCATGATATATTTAACGTAATGAAACAGAAGGGCCTCGAACCAAGAATATTGTATCCAGCACGATTATCATTTAAATATGATGGAGGGATTAAACAATTTCCAGACAAATGAAAGTTGAGAGAGTTTGCCTCTCATAAACCACCACTACAGGATATCTTAAATGGACTGCTCTAGATGGAAGCACACCTAAGGCTAAAAAGATGTCACCAGAGAAAATAAAATCATAGCAAAGAAAGCAGACCATCCAAATACTAACTAAAGGCAAAGAATAAAACACCTATTATAGAAAGAATGGAGGAGGAGGAATAAGAAGGGAGAGAAAGAAAGAAACATCAGACTGTGTTTACAATAACTTAACAAGAAAGTTAAGTTAGATTGTTAGATAGTAAAGAAGCAACCCTTGAACCTTTGGTAACCACGAATCTAAAGCCAGCAATGGCAATAAGTACATACCTATCAATAATCACCCTAAATGTAAATGGACTGAATGCACCAATCAAAAGACACAGAGTAACAGAATGGATAAAAAAGCAAGACCCATCTATATGCTGCCTACAAGAAACTCACCTCAAATCCAAAGATATACACAGACTAAAAGTGAAGGGATGGAAAAAGATATTTCATGCAAACAACAAAGAGAAAAAAGCAGGTGTTGCAGTACTTGTATCAGACAAAATAGACTTCAAAACGAAGAAAGTAGCAAAAGATAAAGAAGGACATTACATAATGATAAAGGGGTCAGTCCAACAGGAAGATATAACCATTACAAATATATATGCACCCAACACAGGAGCGCCAGCATATGTGAGACAAATACTAACAGAATTAAAGGAGGAAATAGACAGCAATGCATTCATCTTAGGAGACTTCAACACACCACTCACTCCAAAGGACAGATCAACCAGACAGAAAATAAGTAAAGACACAGAGGCACTGAACAACACACTAGAACAGATGGACCTAACAGACATCTACAGAACTCTACACCCAAAAGCAACAGGATACACATTCTTCTCAAGTGCACATGGAACATTTTCCAGAATAGACCACATACTAGGCCACAAAAAGAACCTCAGTAATTTCAAAAATATTGAAATCCTACCAACCAACTTCTCAGATCACAAAGGTATAAAACTAGAATAAATTTTAGAAAGAAATCAAAAAGGCTCACAAATACATGGAGACTTAACAACACTCTCCTAATTAATCAATGGGTAACGACCAAATCAAAACAGAAATCAAAGAATATATGGAGACTAATGACAACAACACAAAGCCACAACTTCTGTGGGACGCAGCAAAGGCAGTTCTAAGAGGAAAGTATATTGCAATCCAGGCGTATTTAAAGAAGGAAGAACATTCCCAAATGAATAGTCTAAAGACACAATTACTGAAATTGGAAAAGAAGAACAAATGAGGCCCAAAGTCACCAGAAGGAGGGACATAATAAAGATTAGAGAAGAAATAAATAAAATTGAGAAGAATAAAACAATAGAAAAATCAATGAAACCAAGAGCTGGTTCTTTGAAAAAATAAACAAAATAGATAAACCCCTAGCCAGACTCATTAAGAGAAAAAGAGAATCTACACACATAAACACAATCAGAAATGAGAAAGGAAAAATCACGACGGACCCTACAGAAATACAAAGAATCATAAGAGAATATTATGAGAATCTATATGCTAACAAGCTGGAAAACATAGAAGAAATGAACAACTTCTTAGAAAAATACAACCTTCCAAGACTGACCAAGCAAGAAACAGGAAAACTAAACAGACCAATCACCAGCAACGAAATCGAATTGGTAATCAAAAAGCTACCCTAGAACAAAACCCCCAGGCCTGATGGATTCACCTCTGAATTCTACCAGACATATAGAGAAGAAATAACACCCATTCTCCTTAAAGTTTTCCAAAAAATAGAAGAGGAGGGAATACTTCCAAACTCATTTTATGAAGCCAGCATCACTCTAATACCAAAACCGGGCAAAGACCTCACCAAAAAAGAAAATTACAGACCAATATCCCTGATGAACGTAGATGCAAAAATACTCAACAAAATATTAGCAAACCGAATTCAAAAATACATCAAGAGGATCATACACCATGATCAAGTGGGATTCATCCCAGGGATGCAAGGATGGTACAACATTCGAAAATCCATCAACATCATCCACCACATCAACAAAAAGAAGAACAAAAACCACATGATCATCTCCATAGATGCTGAAAAAGCATTTGACAAAATTCAGCATCCATTCCTGATTAAAACTCTCAACAAAATGGGTATAGACAGCAAGTACCTCAACATCATAAAGGCTATATATGACAAACCCACAGCCAACATTATACTTAACGGCGAGATGCTGAAAGCTTTTAATCTAAGATCGGGAACAAGACAAGTATGCCCACTCTCTCCACTGTTATTCAACATAGTACTGGAGGTCCTAGCCACAGCAATCAGACAAAACAAAGACATACAAGGCATCCAGATTGGTAAAGAAGAAGTCAAATTGTCACTATTTGCAGATGACATGATACTGTACATAAAAAACCCTAAAGATTCCATTCCAAAACTACTAGAACTAATATCTGAATTCAGCAAAGTTGCAGGATACAAAATTAACACACAGAAATCTGTTGCTTTCCTATACACTAATGATGAACTAACAGAAAGAGAAATCAGAAAAACAATTCCATTCACAATTGCATCAAAAAGAATAAAATACCTAGGAATAAACCTAACGAAGGAAGTGAAAGACCTGTACTCTGAAAACTACAAGACACTCCTAAGAGAAATTAAAGAGGACACTAACAAATGGAAATGCATCCCATGCTCTTGGCTAGGAAGAATAAATATTGTCAAAATGGTTATACTACCTAAAGCAATCTACAGATTCAATGCAATCCCTATCAAACTACCAACAGCTTTCTTCAATGAACTGGAACAAATAATTCTAAAATTCATATGGAACCACAAAAGACCCCGAATAGCCAAAGCAATCCTGAGAAGGAGGAATAAAACAGGGGGAATTACACTCCCTGACTTCAAGCTCTACTACAAAGCCACAGTAATCAAGACAATTTGGTATTGGCACAAAAACAGACCCACAGACCAGTGGAACAGAATAGAAAATCCAAACATTAACCCAAACATATACAGTCAATTAATATTTGATAAAAGTGCCTTGGATATACAATGGGGAGATGACAGCCTCTTCAGCAGCTGGTGTTGGAAAAACTGGACAGCTACATGTAAGAGAATGAAACTGGACTACTTTCTAGCCCCATACACAAAGGTAAACTCAAGGTGGATCAAAGAACTGAATGTAAGTCATGAAACCATAAAACTCTTAGAAAAAAACATAGGGAAAAATCTCTTGGACATAAACATGAGCAACTTCTTCATGAACATATCTCCCCGGGCAAGGGAAACAAAAGCAAAAATGAACAAGTGGGACTATATCAAGCTGAAAAGCTTCTGTACAGCAAAGGACACCATCAGTAGAACAAAAAGACATCCTACAGTATGGGAGAATATATTCATAAAAAATGTATCTGATAAAGGGTTGACATCCAAAATATATAAAGAACTCATGCACCTTAACAAACAGAAAGCAAATAATCCAATTAAGAAATGGGCAGAGGACATGAATAGACACTTCTCTAAAGAAGAAATTCAGATGGCCAACAGGCACATGAAAAGATGCTCCACATCGCTAATCATCAGAGAAATGCAGATTAAAACCACAATGAGATATCACCTCACACCAGTGAGGATGGCCAACATCCAAAACACAAACAACAACAAATGTTGGCGAGGATGTGGAGAAAAGGGAACCCTCCTACACTGCTGGTGGGACTGCAAATTAGTTCAACCATTGTGGAAAGCAGTATGGAGGTTCCTCAAAAAACTCAAAATAGAAATACCATTTGACCCAGGAATTCCACTCCTAGGAATTTACCCTAAGAATGCAGCAGCCCAATTTGAAAAGGACAGATGCACCCCTATGTTTATTGCAGCACTATTTACAATAGCCAAGAAATGGAAGCAACCTAAGTGTCCATCAGTAGATGAATGGATAAAGAAATGTGGTACATATACACAATGGAATATTATTCAGCCATAAGAAGAAAACAAATCCTACCATTTGCAACAACATGGATGGAGCTAGAGGGTATTATGCTCAGTGAAATAAGCCAAGCCGAAAAAGACAAGTATCAAATGATTTCACTCATATGTGGAGTATAAGAACAAAGAAAAAATACTGAAGGAACAAAACAGCAGCAGACTCACAGAACCCAAGAACGGACTAATAGTTACCAAAGGGAAAGGGACTGGGGAAAATGGGTGAGAAGGGAGGGATAAGAGGGAAAAAGGGGCATTACGATTAGCAGATATAATGTTGGGGGGGCACGGGGAGGGCTGTACAACTCAGAGAAGACAAGTAGTGATTCTATAGCATCTCACTACCCTGATGGACAGTGACTGTAATGGGGTTGGTGGGGGGGACCTGATGAAGGGGTAGTTTAATAACCGTAATATTGCACATGTAATTGTAGATTAATGATAATAAAATAAATTATATTTAAAAAAATTTAGAAGAAGGGTAATCTTAAATCTAGAAACTAGAAGGAATTTTATGAGATTATCTAATCTAGCTTTGGCATTTTACAGTAAAAGGCATTAACATGAAGCATTAGGTCACAGAACTGATTAGAGGTAGAGCCAGTGGAATATATCTTCTAAACAAACCTTTTGTGATTTTTTTATTATACGATCTCAGTAGAACCTGTAGTGACTTACTCTGAGAACCAGAGTTAATGTGGCATAAACTAATGCCTAAATGTACAGTATCATTTTTAGGTGAGAGCATGGAATGGGGATAGAAGACAGGAATCTTCACAAAGTGTGAATAGACAGGAAACAACCTATACATGTCCTAATTCTTGTTCTCCAAAAACTTACATATGAACAAAAGATGTTGAAAATTTATCTAAACCCTGTTAATGCTACAGAATTGCATCAGAAAATGGAGATTAGGCCGTTCCTGCTGTGAGATGGTATAAGAATGTGGTTGAATGTCAACTCTGAACACTGCCTGGCCTCAAAGGTGGCTTCTATCAATTGTTGTGTAATTTACACAACTTTGTACTACTTGCTAAATTGCCCTGCAAGCTACAGAATGTTACTTGCTTTAGATTCCTTTATGTAAAATACACTAGCAACACGTACCCCATGGAGTTCTCAGGATTTAAAAAGGCAATATTTGAGAAATTCTTAGAACAGCATTTGGCACGTAAGTAAGCCACTGTGTTACCTATCTTTATTATTTTACTTGCTTGTCCCTGGTGGGAAGACTAAAAGCTCTTCTTTTGGAATAGAGAAATCTCCATTTAAAATCCCGAGGGCCAAATTAGAGATATCAGTTGAGTTAGCGTGGAATTAGAGGTGGAAAGGGAATATTTATTTTGTGGCGCCATCTTTATCTTTATTCTTTTAATTCAGGACATTTGTAAAGCGAGCATTGTTATTTGCATTTCGCAGACCAGAAAACTGGCTGTAGAAGGTAATTGCTTGGCCAGAACTACAAGCTTACTTGGTAGTGGTTCGTGGTACAAATTCAATTTGAATCTACAGAACAATAAATCAAAGTTCTTCTCAAGCGGAGACATCTGGATTTACAAAGTTCCTACTTTATCCAAGGGCCTAGAGCAAGATGGGGGAGGGGGCAGTGGAGGAGAATAGGACCCGCATCCCTCTTCAAGCCCAAGAGCTACAAGTAGGCTTAGCAGCACTTTTCCAAGTAGCCTCGATAAGAGGACTGGCTGCACACTGCGGGGGCACCCGAGCTCGGGCTTTCCGCTGTTGAGGCCGGCGCGGCCGCTCCCGAGCCTCCCTCAGGGTGAGCCAGGATCTGACCCCCCCGACGGAAGCCTATGCAGTTTATTTCCTTGATTTATCTAGAAACCCCACTTTTGAGTCAAAAGAACAGGGAAGGCCAAGGAACGGGAACAAACAGACGCGCGCGGAAACACCAGGCCTACGAACGGTTTCAGCTTCGGCAGCCCTTGCAGGTGGGTCCCACGCGCGCGTCGCCCGCCTCCGCTCTCGCAGGAGGCGTGGCCCGCACGCGCCGCCATCTTGGCGGCCACTCTAGGCGCTCTGTTTACCACTCTATGGTCGTCCGCTCCCGCCCCGCCCCTCCCCAGTCATTGTCTGGAGGAGCAGCCACGGCCGCAGCGCCTTCTCTTTATAAGCCTGCAGTGCCCGGATGTGAATGGATTACAATGTATCTTTCAGGGAAACCTATTATTATCAATGTGACTCCACGGGGGAGTCAATGGTGATGATGATGAGAAGGAGGAGGATGATGATGAGACGCCTCTAAACTCGGAACAAGTTTAAGACTTTATAAGACGAGAAGAAAAAAAACCACCAACAAGATTTGTTTGAGGAAAAATTATAACTATCTTGTATTGATATTTTTTTTATAAACAATAAGAAAAAGTTGTTGGATCTTTTTTTAATGATTTCTTTTTTGGGGGAGGGAATTTTGTTGCAGTTTTATGGTGGAAAATGCAAAAACCAGAGCCAGGTGCATAATCTTGTATTCTGTGGATATCCCTGGAGCAGAACTGAGTACCAGTTAAAATACTTTTTTGGGGGATACACATGTGAGATACTAAGTACTTGCAGAAGATTTTTGTCTCTCGTTTTAAAGTCACTTTCCTTGGAATATTGTGAGCATATTTGTGGCCATTTAAGGTAACGTTACAATTTGCTGTCAAGAGTAAACTTGTTTGTAATTGAATTTTTAAAATGTCGATCCCAATGCTTTTAAACAAAAGGAACAACCTATTAAATAATTGCCAATGGGAAAAAGTGTGTGCATGCATTTTGTGTATGTATTCGCACATCTAGCAATAGAGTTTGTAGAATGTATTTTAACACACGCTAACATAGCGTATGTTGCATATACTGGATAAGGCACGCTTGTTATTACGAAACTGTAAAATTATGTAGCTTATTTTTTAGTCCTAGAAAGTGATGTGAAAAAGTGTGTTTTAAGAGCATGCAGGGCCTATAATGGTAAATGTTGAATAAAAACTTACAGTGCTGTCGAACGGAGACTTAGCGTGCCTAGGAACTCAAGTGTAAAAACAAAACAACATCCAGTCTCAAAAATTACCTTTTTTGTGTGTGTGTGTGTGGGGGGGCGAAGTTTGCAGTTATACTATTCTATGACTTAAAAGGGAGGGGAAAGAAAGTATGCAATTTAGGTTTCGCCCCAAACACAAAACTACAGGAATGAAAATCTCCCCAGCAAAATGTGGCTTGGTTTATATACGGAAAAGAAAAAATACTGTTCCTCTTGGCAAAGTCTTTTTGCATCACGTGTATTTGCAGCCTAGTGTAAACTTGCTTTGCTGTGTGTTGGATGTGTGAGTGAGGGAACCTGAGTCAGAGAAAGAAAGAAGTGAGGGGATGTAAACTCGAATAAATTTCAAAGTGCCTCCGATGGATGAAACGGGCAAAACCTGAAGTGTTCAGGCTTCAGATAGTAACTGACGAACTGAGGGAAAATGAGGTGCTCGGTGGATTTTCGTTTGTATTTTTCTGAGAGGCGGGGAGGTGTTGAGATTTTTTTTTCTTCGGGGTGGGGGTGCTTCCCAGCCAGCGCGACCCGAGCGAGCCGCGTCTCCCCGCCGGAGCCCCCCCACCCATTTCTTTGCTGAACTTGCAATTCCGTGCGCCTCGGCGTGTTTCCCCCTCCCCCCTTCCCTCGTCCCCTCCCCTCCCCGGAGAAGAGAGTTGGTGTTAAGAGTCAGGGATCTTGGCTGTGTGCGGATCTGTAGTGGCGGCGGCGGCGGCGGCGGCGGCGGGGAAGGAGCAGGAGCGGGCGCGGGCGCAGGCGGAGGAGGTGGCGGAGGCAGTGGTTAGACATGAACGCCGCCTTGGCGCCGGCGGTGCACCGAGAGCCCCTTCTCGCGAGCGGGCGGTAGGTACCGGCGCCGGCGGGCTCGGCGGGGCTGCCGCGCCGGGCTGCCGGGGCTGGGGCTCGGCGGCCCCGCACGCGTCCCCGAGCCGCGGGCTCCCGGCTCCCGGCGCTCCCAGAAGAGACACCCCTTCCCCTCCCGCGCCGCTTCCCTCCCCTTCATCTCACCGCCCCCCCCTCCCCCCCGCTCCCCAGCCACGCCACTTGGAGGGACCGAGGACTTTGCTAAGGGCCTGACTTTAATTTTTACAACCGTTTCTTTCACAAATTAGGGTGCTGGACAATTACAGGACCCGACCCTCCACTCTGTTCCCCCCTTTTCGCCGACCCTGTCACCCCTCCCCCTTTGGACGTGTTTTCACTCCAGAGACGCTCATCTTTAATTTCTTTATAGCTACTTTGAAATGCAGAGGGAGTGGTGTGTGTGCGTGTGTGTGCGCGCGTGTGTGAGTGTGAGTGTGTGTGAGGGGGGGGTGGGGGGTGGGGGGAAAGTTGAGACCGGATCGTTCGGAGTAGTTTCTCTTTTCTCTGTGATCCATTCATTTCTCGCTCTACCTCCTGTTGCATAAAATGATGCGCTGAAGAGCGGCTTTTTTTTTCCCCTTCCCGAATTTGGTTTTATAGTGGATGTTACCAGTTTTGATCGTCTCTTTGGAAATACAATATCAATATCGCTTTTTTTTTGCTATTGCTATTCCATCTTAAAAAAAATAAACAACTCTCCCATCCTCCCTCCTTTCCACCTTAATCCCACCCGCCCCCACATCCCCACCCCCAACCCCCCCAGTCTCCAAAAATCCGATTGTGCTTTCTCCAAGGACTGGGACTGGATTTTCTGATTGCGGTTATTTCCATGTTTCTAGGTTTGTGTGATTTTGCTAAAATGCATCACCAACAGCGAATGGCTGCCTTAGGGACGGACAAAGAGCTGAGTGATTTACTGGATTTCAGTGCGGTAAGAAAGAACGGTGGAAACTAACAACAGCTGTGAAAAAAACAAACCAAACAGACAAAAAAACCCGTACACTTAAGTTAGAAACCAGTAGTAATCTAAAGAACAGGAATAATTTTTAATTGGCTGAAACCTTGGTAAACATGAGGGTCTTTTTGATAAAAGTTTTATACTATATAATTTTTGGTTGTGATGGATGATTCAGGCTCTAAGTCTTAGTTATTTGCCTTGAATTCTCTACCTACTGAACCCCCCAAATAATGGAATCTCACTCCAGTGGGAATGAGAAAGACACCCCTAAAACTGTGAGCCACCCCTAAAACTTAGCTTTGAACACTAAGAATACTAATACTTTAGAACTACTCATTTTATTTATTTATTTATTTTCTGGAAACGGATAAAAGAAAAATAGGAGACCAATTGTCTCTAAAGTTTTAAACTGATGATGCTTTGGATAAGTAGGACCAGTAGTCCTCCTGGTTACATCTTTCCCTGGGATTCTGAACGCTCCTGTGTATGCGCTGAGCGTACCTTTACTAGCCCTTTATGCTGCTGCCGTGAATTTCACAGTCGTGAGATCAGCACAAAGCAGAACTTACACACTTGTGGAGTTTTATGGCTGCACTTGGTCCTTCTCCATCCCTTTGCTTCCCTTTTCCCAAGCCAAGTCCCAAACATGTCAAGGGGAATCAATTCATTTTTAATGCCAGATGAGTTTGGTGTAAGATGCATTTGCAAAACAAAATAAAAAGAATCCACAAAACACACAAATGAAACCCAAACCGCCTTCTGAGTGGGGCTTCCATGATGCCGTTGCCGCTGTCGCTGCTCTTCTGGACCTTCTTTTGGAGAAATGGCTTTCGGAAGTTTTGCCAGGAAACGTAGCCTCAGGCAGCTTTGTAGCCCCCTTTCTGCTTGCTGCACTTTCTCCATCCGTTCCTTTGCTTTTTGCAGGCTCTGACTCAGGGAAGGTGCGCATTATCCACTAGATACGTCGAAGAAGAGGGAAACCAATTAGGGTCGAAATAAATGCTGGAGAGAGAGGGAGGAGAGAGAGAGAGAGAGAGAGAGAGAGAGAGAGAGAGAGAGAGAGAGAGAGGGGGAGAGGGAGAGTGAGTGAGAGAGAGAGAGTCTTGCTTCAAATTGCTCTCATTTAGAGACGAAATGAGAATTTAGTGCAGGTGGCACTTTTATTTTTATTTGGGTTCACATATGACAGGCAAATCCTATACGGGATGGAAATGGACATTGCCACGGTTATGGCCAAGGTTTTCAATATAAAACAAACAACTTTTTTCTTCTTCTTTGTAAAACTCGTGTTTTCTAAAGAGGCCACTGCCTTCCAACCTGAATCTTAAAGCAGTATGGGGACTGTGTTTTAAGTGTAGTAGAACTGGCAATCTAATGAACCCGAGGAAAAGAAAGAACAGAGTGGTAATGGGGGGTGGGGGGGATAATTAGTAATGTGCCTGTTTTAGTTTTTAAGTTGGATGGTGAGGTATTTTACTAAAATGAACCCTTAGCATAAACTCCCAAGTTATTTGATAAGAGTATAAAAGATCTTTGATGAACTCTGAAGACAAAAATGTCTTCTTTTCAACAGTAATATTTCTTTGTTTCTTTTAGATGTTTTCACCTCCTGTGAGCAGTGGGAAAAATGGACCAACTTCTTTGGCGAGTGGACATTTTACTGGCTCAAGTATGTAAATTCTTTTCTTAGTGTGTAGTTTAATGTTCTTAGCTGTTTATTCACTCATTGTATATTTTTGGCTGTGTTGAAGTGTTCTGAAAAAGTCATTGAAATTTTAGCTTCTAACGATATGGTTATTTCATTATCCACCAGTGGTATAACTTACACAAAATTTTACCTTTTGCAAAATTAAATAATTTTAATTTTTTTTAATCAAGGAAACTGTCTCAGAATTCCATTACTCAGTTTAAAAGCAATTTTTAAATACAGTTATAATCAAATACATGAAGATAAGGCCAATGATGACATGGGGAAATAATGTTCCCTATTTGAAAATAGAGGGGAAAATCTAACTTTCAAATAAAGGGAAAATCTCTTGTAAATAATATCAATTATTAGGTACTATGTATAATTAACCCTTTTAAATAAATGAGCACTTAATTTTGCAGATGAATGCTGCGTAGTAAACCATAGCTGTAAATAGAGAGTGTCTTGCTAATCTGGGAGCTAAATATGACTTCATTTGTATTTAAAATATCCTTCTTGGTGCTTTGGCTGTTCCTTTTCCCTAAGCATTTACTTGTGCAATGAAGTTTTTCTATATTTAAAGTTGCAAATTTGGGAGGACTTTTATGTTTTATAAATGAAAGGTCTTTGGGTGATGCTTAAAAAAGACATTAACGCTATTCACAAAGGAATCTGAGTGCAGTGCACAGTAATTATCTGGCATCTAAGGAGGAGTTTTAATCGGGGACTTTCTGAAGGTCTTTTATTAAAGTGAAAACTGAAACTATGATATTCATTTAAAATGTATACATATTTTGTCCAATGAATTTCACACAAGAAGCAGGCATACATTGTTACCTGCTATCCTTTAGGTTCAAGGCTTAAATCCATTTTGCTTATTAAACAGCTGCAATATTTTAGTTCTGGCAGTGGTACATAAGAGTACATTAGACAGAGTACTATTCTTACGTCAGACTGGTAAATGTGGACATCTTGTTAGGTACCAGTGGGATTGTCTGTTAACTATTGAATATAATTTCACATCTCTTAATTTTCATTTGATGCTATAGCAGTCAAAGAAATCTGCTCATCATTGTAATTTGTGTGACTGGTATGTTTTTATAGAATTAATGACTTGAGAGTTGCACATTTCCAAATAAGTTACTTTTTCCGGTCCCCATAAGTCTAAGGGAATTTATGTCTCTGTAACTTGATTTATAAAATATGAGGTGCTTCCTATAGTTATATTTTGTCCTTTATATTTTGGGTCCACTTTAATTAAAAGTACTGTTGACCACGTTTGTGTTTTACTATTCTGGATACTGTCATGTTTTCCATTTAGGGGCTTAATTGTGTGTGTGTGTGTGTGTGTGTGTGTGTGTGTGTGTGTGTGTGTGTGTGTGTGTGTGTGTGTGTGCTATTAGCATTATTTCATCTAAATTTCTGTGTTGTGTTTTCTATACAACTTTGAAATATGGATTAGTACAAGGGTCTCTTGTAGACAAATTAATCTCTCATGTTAGTATCAAAACAGTAACTAACTTTATCTCTGACAGTAGTTCTTTATGATTTTACTTAAGAAAATGTGTATTCAGCCTAAGTCTAAAAGTAGATTATGTCAGAAAGGCACAGAGATAGAGTGCTTTCAGAGTAGGTGCAGAATACTCCTTTGTACTTTGTAAAAACGGACACATTTGGAATAACTTAAATGTATCACCTTTGGTATGGTTTAATCAAGTAAGGTGATATAGGGGCATGAAATTATGTTACATTTAAAAAGACAACTGTGTGTCTGGTCCCTTTTTTTATGTTCACATTTAAATAAAGTCCTTGCTGTGATGTTGAAGTGTTTACTGGCTGGAAAAGTATGAATATTAATGCATTTTGGTAAGTGGTCATATATTTAAACTTACACAGTTAAGATAACTATATAAATATAAATGTAAATGTAAATATAAATATATATACATGCATACATAAACCTAGAGAGAGATTTCATCCTTAGTAAGACATATTAGGATATTACTAATGCATATGCTGTGATTATATTCAAGATGTTGAACTTTTAAGTTACATTGTAGCAAAGGTGTAGTTTTCAGGCCCATATGTTTACTTGAAAAGGTAAAAAAAGGTAGTGGCTTTTTTGTTCTGGCTGCTGGATTGAAAATGTGGTGTATTCATTTAATGCAGTATGATGGTGACTATGATGGGTACAGATTGGGGTGTTGGATTTTCTCATCTATTCAAGACATATTTGAACATAGGGCTATTAGTGAAGAAAATGGCTTATATTTCCACTCACTAACAGAGATAAATTACTTTAAAGAATAACAAGTAGAAAAATCAGGAAAACTGCATTTTTGTCCTTTATCTAGGAGGATGAACTAGGAAACTTTGGACAGAGAAATAATTTTCTAAGTTCTCTTCAGGTTAATAACCATTGGCCTCAGTGGGCTCAGGTGTCACTTTCATGGGTAGCTTTGAAACTTGGGTCCAGGAGAAAAAGATCCGAACTATAAGTTAGTAAACTGTTTATATTCGAAAAGCCAGCTATATTGTTTCAAATTGAGGCATGGTGATATATTATGCTTAATGTTCTCAATAGCTTTTTGAATCGATTAATATAAGATGCTCCATTGTGATTTGCAATGTGAGAATGAAAATAAAGTGTGGCCATATTCCCTTTAATCTTTCATTTCACAAACATGGTTTTTCCTACTACCTTAAGAAATGGTGAGGCTGCTAGGGAGAATGGAATGTAACCTGAGCTACAGCCTGACATTCCCAGGGAGCATTTTTCACATGAAAGGCTTTTGTCAACCCAGGAAAGGACCAGCAGTTTTTGTTTGATGTTTGCAGGTGTTCAGCAGAGAGCACTAAAACAATTCAGCCATGATGGTTCAGAGCTCAGATGACCTTAACAGGGAGAATTGGTGGGCTCTGGAATTATTTTTAAGAAATAGTTGTAACCTATATGGTAACTTATACAAAAGGATTTAATATCCATTATATCATTGATCTTAAAGTAAAAGCACCCACATACCTAGATGATTGGGAAATTATTCTCATTCAAAAGTAGAATGGCAAAGTTACAAAAAGAAAAAAAGTGCACCTGAAGTCTATAATACATTGATGAGCAGGGGCTTAATTTTCTAATATAACAAAAATACAGTTTACTTGGTTACCTTTGAGTTTTTTTATGAGCAAAAGATAAACATACTAGCTTTGGCATCTTTTTAAAAAATAGTTTTAAAGTTGGGCCACTAAAATTATCTGCACTTGAGAATAGTCCTGGTCACATCTGTTACATGTATTTAGTTAGTCTATGACGGATACTACATCTTCCTCTCTTAGTTTAAAAGTTGAGTTTTTTTCCCCTGTAACTGTTTAGTTCTACTTAGGTGTTCGGCATTTGTTTGATTGCCAAATGAATGGGTGTTTGAACAATTAAGAACAACGTTAAAATACTGCATCCCCGTCGTGGTCATTTTTTGGGAGAGGAAAACATTTCTTGAAGTTCATACAAGTTAGTTATCCTGTATCCTCATGACAATAAAATGACACATCAATTCAATAAATTCAGTGAGAAAAAAAATCAATCCAATGGTTAGTTTTGTATCACAGAAAATTCAGATGGTCAGCATCCTAAATTAATTTCTATCTGTACCAGTTTGAATTCATGGTTATGATATGAAAAAAAATTTTCTTCCCTTAAAGGTGTTAGTTGAATAGAGTTGTTTAATTGTGTGTGTGTGTGTGTGTGTGTGTGTGTGTGTGTGTCTGTTTTAAATCAGCCTTACTATTATAGTACAATTCATAATGGTTATGTGGTTTTTGGAAAGAGCAGAGTAATTTAATAGGTTAAAAATAAGTTAAGTAGCATTAAACCCAGTACATTAGAATCATATCATTTTGGGGATAGCAGCTCTTTAGAAATATACAGCTCAGTGCCTTCATTGTACTGCCAAAGAAAATGAGTCCTAAGTTAAGGGGGATCTAACTTTTGCCTTTATTTGCTATTCTAAGAAACAAGTTTTTATTTGCTAATTTCTCTGTGGCCCTGAAAATCCTTTATTGGAATAACATTGGTTTCACTACTATGTTTTTCTGTAATTTGTATTGCATAATAGGGTATCAGGTTTTCTGTGCTGATATTTTGGATACAAATACTAGTGCATGTGCCCTTTGAATGCTTTTTAAGGTTTGGAGCTGAATTTTGGATTAATGATCATTGTCTTTTGCTTGATCTTCTTCTCCCGATGTACTACTTGCCAAATGTTAGATTGAACACGGTGGTGATGGGTATGAACCTAAGGAAATTTAAGTGCTTCTTGATATGCCAGTTGGTGTGCTGTGCACCTTATATTTATAGTATTTTTAGAATTCTCACAGGAACCCAATGAGATACAGGGTTATCATGCTCTATTCATAGATGAGGAAACTGAGATTCAGAGATGTTAAACAACTTGTTCTCTAGGCAGCCAGTAATGAATTAGATTTTAAATCCATGTCTGCCTAGCTCAATGTCTTTTTTACACACACACGCACGCACACACACACACAGCTTAGATATAGATTATTTTTTCCAGATTATATAGGCATAAAAATATGTTACTGAAGCTTGGCATGCAATACTATTCCAATCTTTAGAGTAGATAAGCATTTTAAAAAAATTTAAGATAATGGTATAAACCATGCCCATTAGTTTTCCTGCCTTAGTATCCCAATAAGCTAGCCTCTAATTTATGTTGGATTTCAATGTGACTTGGTTTGTCTATTGTTATTATTGTTACTATTTTGCATGGAAAATATAGTATTTTCAAATTTGTGCCTTTGTTCTTTTGTAAGTTGATGGTCTGCTTGAGTAGCAGTGAAAATATTTCATTTTCAGTTATTCGTATGTACTTAATCGAATGCAAAGTTGAGGTAACCAAGCTTACTCTGTTAATATATAAAGAATAAAG
Organism: Smutsia gigantea; assembly: GCA_032199065.1. Classification (NCBI taxonomy): domain Eukaryota; kingdom Metazoa; phylum Chordata; class Mammalia; order Pholidota; family Manidae; genus Smutsia; species Smutsia gigantea. Next base: position 62,152 of record JAVSCE010012395.1, on the reverse strand, counting down.
ATCCTAACTTCAACTGTAAAAAAAAAGTTTTTCAGTTCATTGTGAGATCTTTGAAACTTAATATTCAGGAACAATAATCCTAAACTCCATCTGCATCACTAAAATAAGCAATTTTGAAGTTTTGATGTGTCTATTACTAGACATGTGCTTAAAATGTTACGTTTTCTAAATTCAGAAGGAAGAAGCAGTACTCTATTTGACACTGACTTAAGTAAATAAAATACATTAAACAAGCGTGGGGATCCAAGATCTGTTGAGACTGAAATGCTTAACATTTTTGACAGCATCAGCAAATTATCTTTACCCTACTATTGTAATGAGGAAATCACTTAAATAACAGATGAACAGCTAAGTCACATAAACATATATAATAGAACTATGTAATGAAAGTTTATGCTGTTAATTGCTCGAATCTGTCTTAAATGCTTAGAATCATGGAGCTGTAAAGACTGTCATATAAACAGTTTTGTTTTGAGCTTAAAATTATTCCTTTTTGCTTTCATCTGCTATGATAAACAGAGTAATTTTGTAAGCTTTACAGATCAAACATTTACTCCTAATGGTAAACTACATTTTATATTGGAAGTTGGAAACCTCGTCCAAGGCATAGAGTTGAGTCCTGGTGGCCCCAGGCCTGTGATTTTCAGCGTTTAGTATTATGATGCTATTTAGATCTGTTCCCATAAGCCAAGATAACAGATCTTAAGTTGCCTAATAAGGAACATGGTGTGTTTTGAAATGTTCTTCAGTTTACAAGTCTTGAACCAAAATGTTCTTGGCCAAACCTTTAGAATTTATATCTATATGTTCAGTCAGATTGGGCACAAACATAGCATCAAAATGAAGCTAGGTAGAAACAGAAAATCCCCTCCTTCCCTATTTTTTTTGCATTTTATGAGCTGTTTTTTATGACCAGGTTTTCTTCCAGGTTAATTAGGTAGGGCTAAATATTAGAGAAAGTAAAGCACATCATAGTTTTTTTTAAGGTTATATTTGTTACTAGTTTCTTATTACTCTGAATAAAATTTTCAAAATTGACCACCAGCCTTATAACCTTACATGTGGGCTCTCCATTTTCTAAATCTGTGAGCCCACTTAGACTCAGCAATAAGATAGGCACATGAGTTAGGTGGAGACTTTTTGAACCATATGTCTCAATGGTTCTGAAAGAGATGTAAGAAGAGTAGCAAATTAGTCTTTAGAGAAACGTGGTTAACACTTTGTTAGAAATTATGTATTATGTATAATTTCATATCAGACTCACAGGAATAGCAAAAGTGTTGAAAAAGGTTGTCATGTTTACTTTCATTTCCAAAATAAAGAAAGGCCCAGTTAATCAGCATATCAAATACCCAGGTGTGTTTAAAATCAGTTTATATGGATGAATTTCAGGGCTGTAAGAGAGTGTTTTATTTAAAGGTGCAGCCACACGATTGTTCAAATGGATGCTTTTGTACTTTTGTGTGACAATTAACATTTAATGAATGACTTTCTAGACTGCCATTGGTGGTAATTACTATATGTAGTTTATTAACTGCAATCCATTGTTGGATTTGTCTGTATTGATTTGTTTTGCAAACAGCCCTTCACATGTTCAGCAGTATTTGCATGTTACTCTTTTAAAGAACCTGTTTCATTTGCTGATACTGATACTGCCTCTCTAAAAATTTTAGCTTACAAATTCTTATGTGCTAGAATGCCTCTTTGATTAGAGTGATTTTAATTGAATTAAAAATTCATCAACTTTTCAGCTATAAAAATTTTCCACTTAAATCCTTGGGGAATCCCAAAGAAATGACACAGTGTTGTTTTTCAAGTAAATAATTTATAGAAATTTAGGTTTTGCAGGAGATTTTAGAGATGCTCTGTTATTCTTTAGGTAGAGAGCCAATGTTTGGGAAGCTTAAATGTCTTTTGCTCCAATCATACAGTTGGTTATTGGCTATAATAGGACACAAATACAGATGTCCTGACCCGCCGGTCAGACACCCCATGCTGTTTTTAATTAAGGTTTGGATTCAATCCGTTGGTACCAACTGTATGTTTCTTAAGAAGAGGAAAACGTGTATAATCTATTATTTCTTAAAAAAAATAACAAAAATTCAGATTGTAAAAGATGGACATAGTTATACAGCTCACTTGTCATCACATGTTCTAATTTGGCTAAGGCAGTTGACGAATAACTGTTAAAATGTATTGTGTTATTAAAAATAACAAAGTAAGACCCATGATTAAATATCAGGGCTGTAATTTAATCTTGGGGGTTCTGGTGCTGTTCATAAAGCATTTGGCTCTTCTGTAACAGATGACGTCAAAATACAACTTGATTGACTTATGACCCTGGGGGTCCAGGAGCACCTGCTTGTGCCCCTTTCCTTCATGGCATGAGAGCATTTCCATTACAAACTTTCTTTTTCTCTGACATTTTTAACTTCAAATAGACTTAAACTGGATTGATGGTTGGCATATAAACTTTAAGCCCCCTGGGAAAAGACTATTTTTCCAATCAAACAGAGAAGGTGGTGACAAAGCCCCATTACAGAATACCTTTTAGAACGTCCCTTCTTGATTTAATCTTCCATTAATTTAAACATTTCCTTTTGGGGTACTTAGTTGAATTGCAAGGCATCCAAAATGGAAGGTTTTTAATCTCAAATTTCCCAAGCCAAGACTTAAATACGAGATCTGTAGAGACTGTAAAACTAGGAAAAGACTTAATTTCTTTGAAAAGAGGATATTGAAGTGATAGCTCTGGACACTGCGTTTTTCGTAGTGTGTAAAATGCTGAAGAGCAAGATGTGAAAAAAACATGCAAATAAGCATTCCTTGTAAATAATTGCTTTCATGTTCACTTAAGATGAGTAAAAATTGATACTGAATGCTTTAAAAAGGTATATTTAATTATATCACTATCTGGAGACTTGCAGCGTAGCTTCAGTTTTGCCGCTTGGGTTTTAATATGTTGGCAAGGGAGACAGGACGTTGTTTGTATCTATCTTGCTTCTTTTTTAGCTACCTATCATAATTCTTACCGATGGTTCATCTAAAAAATATTTTTAGTCATGCTATTATCAAAACCCTGTGTTAGCACTGATCAAACTTAGAGGGCTTTGTGAGAGAAAGGTCCTGCCCTGAGGGGGCATATATTCTGACAGGAAAAAAATAGAAAAACACATACATAATTAATATTCGTGTCCAGAAGACAAGTGTCATTCAAGTTGTGGGCGTTGGATAAATAAAACTTACTATGTGCTGGCAGAAGTTAATAATAAAGACTTCTTGGACAGATCAACTCTGATCCTTGAAGGGGAAGGGTAGAATTTTGACATGGGGGCATTGGGACTGAGCACTGCATACCAAGGTCACTGTGACTGGGCACACAGGAAGGCTATTGCAAAGGGTGGATTAAAGAGAGCACCCAGAAAGAGAGACTTCTCAGCTCTGCAGTTAGGTCAGCTCTGGTCTAGGCACCTGCAGTGACTTACAGGCCGACATCCCTACCTTAGATACCCTTTTTATTCTTTCCTGATTTGGGGTATTAGAGATTATGATCCAGTTCTTTTCAAAATCGTATGTTTTTAATGGTAGTGTCAGGATTTTAATGGTAGTGTCAGGATGGAAGTCAAGATTTTTATGTTCCTAGGTTCAAACTTTTCCTATTATGTCATTCAGCAATGGAAATTTTCTTGAGCCAAAATGGTGTAGCTGTTTTGGAGAAAATTATTTATTTAGCTGAATTCTGGATATCTAGACTCATTTGCAATGTTTGCTACTAAATGGCAATTTCATATTCACAAAATGATAGAACCTCAAAGCCTACATCTTAAAACTGAAAAACTAATTTGAAACCCCAGTATAATTCAAGAGAGGATCTATACTATTCTTTTTTTTTTTTTTTGCGTCCCTGGGTGGGCCCGAACCAATCTATACTATTCTTAAAAATATTTTGAGATTGCAAAGGTGCCTCATTATAATATGCATTTTTACTGTTATCACTCCTATCACCATTATCAATGCCACATCTTTTGGTTCAGAAGTTAGCAGGGAAATGTGATAGGTATTATTGCCATATACATTAGGAAATGCATTTCAAAAAACATTCTCAAAGATATTGCAATCTTAGCCAAAATTTATTATGTTTTTAAAAGCATTATGGGACGGTCAGTTATACCTCTGGATAAAATCTATCGTAATTACATCACAAATATGGAAAACATTTAAAAATATCATCCTTTCCTCCATCAGATTAAAATGTATTTTTCTCTGTGACTTCCAAGCATTTGTGTGTAGCGTGTTTTCCACAAGTAGTCAAAAATATAATTGATTGTTGAAATAGGTTTAGGAAGAATTTATTAATGATTATTATCTTTGTTACAGAGTGTAAACAAGATTTTGATGACAATGGGAATGTTCTAGACTAATTTTTTAAATATGCCAGTTATGAACCTCTGTATCCCCAAAACTTTTTCTTCATTTTCAAAAATAAGGGACTCATTGGAAATATTTCACAACCCTACAACTTTAAGTTCAGAGAAATATTTTGGTCATCAGGTGATAATAATACTTCAAGGTTGAATACACAATTTCATACATAACCCAATTTTGTAATTTTGAAAAAAAGATTCAACTATCAATTTCAAGACTTGTTTGAATAGTCATTCTTTGTTCTGTGTCTTCTTGAACATCATTGTCAACTAGCTGGTGTCCCAGACCATTGAATGCTTTTCTGTTCTCTGGTGGGCACAGTGATTCTTCAGCTAGTTAGTTTTAGACACCAGGTTGGTTTTCTTTTGACATCTAATTTCCCCCTGATATTCATTAACCTCTTTTTTTAATGAGATTATCATTAGTCACAATTGATTTATGTAATTCTTTTTTTTAAATAATTTATTTTGGTATCATTAATCTACAATTACATGGCAATATTATGGTTATTGAACTACCCTCTTCATCAGGTCCCCCCCACCAACTCATTAACCTCTTTTTATTCTTCAGTTTATTTTTTCGGCCCATATAGAACTATTTCTCTTACATGGGGTGTACATTTGCAGTGGTCCACTTCAGAAGGAATTCTATATTTTATTCTTTAGTAAGTTTGGTAGGATTGGATAAGGCTAGAAATATTCCATAATGATGTTGGTTAATTAACTTTACCTTAAAAATCTCATTATTAAGGCCTGATTATTTAAAGAATGTTGAAAGCTTCTCAGAAAAGTGAAAAGGATGAATGCACGTCGTGGTTTGTCATTTTGTCAGTGTGAATATATTTCACTGGAGTAACAATAGAATTATTAAGAATATTACCTTTCACTTACTCATTTGTTCATCCATTCAATAAATGTTTTTGAGAGCCAAGGTAAATCACAGTATTAGATACTATGATGGTATAAACAAGAAAAAAAATCCCAACTTCAGCATTGCAGTTGGAGCACCATGTTGCTGTTGCCAGGTAAAAAGTTCTATAATGGTACAATAAAATATTTTTAAAATAAGTGATTTTGAAATACAGAATTAGATTTCTTTAAAAGGTACTTTCAAATATAACTAAGGGGAGACTTCACATTTCCAACCGAAACAAGGAAATTGTAGAATCTGTGTACATGTATACCTCTCCAAGAGTATAAAGGAAGGAGAAGGAGAATGGATTTAAGGGATTACGGAAATTGGACCTTGAAGACTATTATTTTGAATGTACTCTCAGATTTAGTGCCAGAGACTCTTAGGGAAGCAATCACAATTCTGTTCCATTTTTCCTGTTTGAGCAGAAATTAGTTTTGGATTTATAGAAGGTGCTCATTTACTTAAAGGACACTAGATATACATGCTTATCTTTTTATTCTCACACTTGAGTTTTTAATATTTATTTTTAAATTTGTATGCAGTAAAATTATTCATTGAGTTTTAAAATTAAATAATTATGTACAGAGTATCTACCATGTGTCAGGTACTAGAATGGAGGTTGGAAATAAAATGATGAGCAAGACAGATATGTTCCTGCATTGACTAAATGTGGTAGACAGACATTAACTGAAATGTCAACCAAAGAAATGTCAAGTTCTCTATTTCTGTATTAGAGGAGTTTGCAGTAGGGATATCTGACCAAGCAGGAGCAGTCAGGAGAGGCTTCCCTGTGGTTAACACACCTGCACTGAGGTCTGATCATGGGTGGGAGTAACGTGGGGGGAGGGAGATGGAGATACTCTCCAGACTGTGATGTTTGGAGAGGGGCTAGAGCCTGGTTTGAGCTCAGGGCAGGGGAGAGACCGTGCATGGCTGAGTGACAGGGAGCCTTTGCACTGTGCTACCCATCAGCTTTGTGCTTGGGAACACTCTGGCTGCAGCCTGGAACACAGACCTCAAGAGTAGTTGGTGTGGGTGGCCCAAAACAGTTGTGAGGCTTCTGCAGAAATCCAGGTGAGAGATGGGGTGGCTGGTCCTACAGCATGGGTGGTGAAGTTGGAGAATTGGCTGTAGACTTTATTTGAAATCAATAACATTAGCCTACTAGGGAGGGAACATTCATAGTACGCACTTGCTTTTTTTCATGATACTTCTCGTAACTTTAATACGTGAGAACCCTATACTTTGTACCTTCTAACAGTGAGATCTGGGATGCAGCTACCCTGTGATTCTCACTGCCTTTTTAGCAACAAAGCATATAGAAGTGCTTTTTATTTTCTGAGAAAAGTGGTAGATTGATTTTTCAATTCTTTTGTGAGAGGGTATAGAGGTAGAAGTGGGAGAATGAGGCAAAAGGGACTCTTTCTTATTTAATAGTCTTCAGTAATTATGTGCTGTTTAAGCTTCTTAGAGCTTCTGTTCTTACTACCAGTACACATGATAGTTTAGTTAAACCTGTTGAATTGAATCTATAGAGGACCTATAGTCAGGTGTCAGGTAGCACATCTGCAAACTGTTGCTGAGCATCTTTGTTGGTGAAGCTGTAGGAGGGTGGTTTGATTTACATGAGATTCTGTTGGAGATCAAAACACTGTTATTTGATTGTATTTTTGTCTGAGGTGGTCCGTGGGGGAAAATTACCTGTTCACTTTGATTAGCAACAAAATGAAGCTTCCCATTTTCACAGATCCCAGCTAATAGCCTTCCTCGATCTTTATCAACAATTGCCTCCGTCTTCCACTCTGACCATCCTGCTCTTTTTCTTTGTGCTCTTGAGAAAGAGCACATTTTCTCCCCCCGCTCCATTTTCTTAGTAGTTTACTGTTTACTACTGGAGTCACCTCTCAAACCAGTATGTTTGTTAGTCCATTTTAGTTAGGAGACATATTGCCATTCTTTCGGGATAATTACTGTTCAAGTTGAAGAAAAAAAATACTGTTTTTTTTTCTTTCTTTCCTTCCATCTTTGCTTAGGCCAGCTAGTTAGAGCACTGGGGTAATGCAGTGGCTGTGGGTTAGATCCTGATACATATGCCGTTGGTAATACTTGGCTCCGTGGCCCAGGCCTTCTGTGTGCTCTTCATCAGGAGGGTGCTGAAAGGAGAGAGGCACAGAACCTGTGCACCGAACGGAAGCTTCCTTAAAGCTGTGCCTTGCTGCTGGTGAGTTAGTAATGCTGATGTAAGCAGACAGGGTTCACATGTTGTTTCTGCCTCCTAGAGAATTCCTTCAGTGTCTAGGCATACATCAGTAACTCTCAGTTACAAAGTGCAATATAATTACCTTCGGGGTGGGGAGGGCACACTGGGTGCTTCCACAGTATCTGCAGTGCTGAAGCTTTTTGGAAAGAAAACAATGGTAGGTTGACAACTCTATGCTCAAAATATTTCATAATTAAAAACAAAACAAAATGTAACAAACCAAACAAAAACTCTCCCTCATTCACGTTGTTCTCTGGCCATAGTCCCCTTCCTTGCCCTCCTTCACAGCAAGAATTTTTGTTCATTGTCTACACAGGCTGGTTTGGGATCCCTTCCTCCCATGCACTTTGTAAAGTCTCACCCCTAACCAAATTCTTCAATATATATTTGATCTTGTGATGTGTGACATCTACAAAATAATACGTAGAGGAGATGTAAATCATGAAGCTTAATGATGGAGTGAGACCAGTGGACCTACCACTCAGTGTAAGAACCAGAGCAGGACCAGAACGTTTGCCTCTCCTTGTGGGTTCCTTAACTACCTTCCCCGACCTTCCCTTCCAGAGGTAAATATTTGCTTGCTTCTTTGTTTTTAAGTAGTTTTATGACAAATATCTGTAACCCTAAACAATATGTTTGGTTTTACTTGACGGAAGATTATAAAAATGGTATCATTCTTATACTGTCTTGTGCTACTTCCTCTTTTCACTTGGCATTACATGTTGAAGATCTATCTTTATTGTTGTATGTGGCATTAGTTCACTTTCTCTGCCCGTGATTATGCCTCAGTTTGTTTATGTATTTCCTAGTTAATGAACCTTCAGATTGATTCCCATTTTTTGGAAATACACATTTTCCTGAACATCTCTGGATACACTCATGATCATCTGTTTTGATATTTGTAGGGTAGATATCCACGAATAAAATTGCTCGGTTGTAGAGTTATGCAAGTGTTCAAATTGACAAGGTAATGCCAAATTGTTTTCCAAGGTTTGTTACCATTTTATACTCCCTCCCACAGCATAAAAGATTACTCTTGGTGCATATTGTTGCCTATCTTTGGTGCTTTCAAAGTGAGTGTAAGATGTAAACTTTTACTCACTATCATCTTATTTTGCATTTCCATGGTAATTATGAAGTTGAACATCTTTATATGTATATATTTATTATTCATATTTGTTCTTCTGTGGAATCTCTTATCCCTTCAATTTTCTATTGAGTTGTTGGTTTTCTCCTTAATGACTTATAGGTTGTTGATACATGTTTTGGATAGTATTTTTTTCTCAGTCTTGCAAGCTCTAAATATATTTTCTTACTTAATCGCCTTTTTACTTTTCTTATGGTATCTTTTGATGAACAGAAGACCTTAAATTTAATGTAGTCTTTATTTTCTTTTTCCTTTACTTTTCATGTTTTGTATCATGGTTGGAAAATCCATTTCTACTCCAGAGTCATAAAGATATTCTCTTATATTTTTCTTCCAAAAAGGATTGTGTGGTTTTGATTTGCACATGTAAGTTTTTAATACAGTTGGGACTGATTTTATCGAGTGGTAAGTGGGAGTCCAATTCCACATTTTCATAAATATGTTGATACCCATTTGTTCTGGAATCATTTATGGAAAAGCCGATCCTTTCCCTAGGCATCCACCATGTTACTCTGTAATACTGTAAAGTTTCTATATTTTCAAGGCTCTTTCACCCTGAGCCCTTTATTCTAATGTGTTGCTCAATTTGCTCTGGCCTTGGTAACATATTATAGTAATTTCTGTACTACATTTTGATATCTGGCAGGTAAGGTTCTTCTCTTCCTTCTCTTGTCCCATATGTATATATTTTACTTTTGGCTACTGGGGGCCTATGTTCCTCCATAAAAATTTTAAAACAAGCTTGTTAAGGTCTTTCATTAAGACTTTGAGGGATTTTATTGAAGTTGCTTGGAAACTAATTATCAATTTGGGGAAAATTAATGTATTTTAAATGATTATCTCTATCATGTATCCCTCTCCACTTCTTTAGGTCTTCTTTGATATCTCAAAATAAAGTTTTATAATTTTCTCCATGATGTCGTGCATATCTTTTGATGATTTATTCTTCCATGCCTTATTTTTTTGTTACTATTGTTAATGGTATTTTCTTTTAAATTACAAATTGTTTGTTGCTGGTATATACAAAAACAACAGATTTTTGTATATTGATTTTAATATTCAGCCATGTTACCAAACTCTCATTAATTATAAAGTTGTCCTTGTGTTTTCTTTAGAGTTTTCCCTGTAGGTAGTCATATCGTGTGAATAATGATGATTCTGTTGTTTCTCCTTCCAAACCTCTATACTTGGCTGTCTTTTTCTTTTTTTCTAATCTTACTGTGCTATGTAGGACCTCAAGTACATTGTTAAATAGAAATAGCAGTAGTGGGTATCCTGATGTTCTTCCTGATTTTCACTGTTGACATGGATGATGGTAGATACTTCATTAAGGAAGTTTTCTTCTATACATATTTTGCTAAGAGTTTTATCATGAGTGGAATTGAGTTTTATAAGCAAATGCTTTTCCTACATATGTTTAAATTATGATTTGTAGAATCTCCTTTAATCTGTTAATGTTGTGAATGACATTTATATATTTTCCTATGGTAAACTCCCCTTGCATGTTTGGGATAAAATTAATGTGATCATGATTTATTTTTATTACTCTTTAAAAACAATATCCTGGATTCAGTTTTCTAGTATTTTCTTTGGTAATTTTCATCTGTGTTTATGACTAGGTTTGGTATATAATATTTCTTCTCTTACTGTCCTTGTCTGGATTTAGCTACAAGGTTATACTGACCTATGAAATGAATAGGAGACTATTTCCACTCTGTCTTCTCTGAAAAGTCTGTATAAGTGTGAATAACTGTTCTTTGAAATTAGGTATATAACTATCTAATTAAGCCTAGTGTGAGAAGATTTAAACCACTGATGCAATTTTTAAGTATTAAGTATTGAGGATGAGAATTTCACTGGCTCTTTCAGATAGTTTTAAAAATTACGTATATAAATAAAATTATAAAGGATGTCTACAGTTTTTTTCCTCATTTCATATAAAATTTTAAACTGATAAAGTTTTTCATGGTATTTTCTTACTAGCCTTTTCATCTCTGCTGACTCTATAATGAAGTTTTATTTTTCATTCCTGATTTTATTTGTGTTTTCCTTGATCAGGGTCACTAGAAGTTTTTTTAATTTATTAGTTTTTTCAAAAAAATCAACTTTTGGCTTTGTGGATTATTTTTGTTGTTTATTGTCTACTTCATTAATTTCTAATCATTATTATTGCCTGCTTTTTATTTGCTTTGGGTTTGTTCTCATTTTTTTTCTAACTTCATAAGTTGACTCCTTAGCTCATTAAGTTGTCCTTGTTTATCTTTTTTAATGTAGGAACTTAAGGCTATAAAATGTCCTTTAAGTACTGTTGTCACTGTATTCTATAGGTTTTAATTTATAATGTTCATTATAAGTATTTTAGAATTTCTAATATTTCTTCTTTGACCCTTGCAGTGTTTATTGGTGCCTTGGAAATTTTACAAATTAATGTGTTATTTATCCTCTTATTATTGACTTCTAATGTAATTTAATTGTCAGACAACTGTACTATGTGACAGCAGTTTTTTGGTTCTTGTGTGAGACTAGTTTTATTGTCAGTTTTAATTAATGAGTTTTCGTAAATGTTCCATTGTGTGCTTGGGAAGAATTATATTCTCTTATTATTGAACTGAAGGATCTATATGTGTCCAGAAATTTAAACTTGTTAATTGTGCCTTAAAATTACTCACACCTTGACTAATTGTTTTTTTTTTTGTCTGCCTGACATATTTGTTATTGAGAGAAGTGGATTGAGATAATCCTCTATGATGATGACTTGCACATGTCTTCTGTGTGTCTGTTTTGGAATTTTACATGTTGAAATTGTATTATTACATGCATTCAAGTTGAGAATTACTAGATCTTCCTGATTAATTAAATCCTTTATCCACTTTGTATATGGTCATAATATACATATACAAAAGGCACAAATGGGGCTGCTCTTTCTTCTCTTTTGTCTTAAAGCCTATTTTTTCTGTTATAGTTTTCCCACTTTCTTTTTTGGCTTATACTTGTTTATGTATCTACTTTTTAAACTTTTATTTTTGATCCATCCATATCGGTATGTTTTAGGTATGCCAGCCACAGCCGGATTTTTTATTTTAATCTCAAATCAGATAATATCAGACTATTTAAATCTATTTACATATTTTGGACTTCAGTTTAAGCCACTTACATGAACTACAGTGGTGCCTCTTGGTATTGTGCAACATAGTAACTTTGTGATTACTGTGATTCACATTCTTGATTTCTACTTTTTAAAGTACTGCTTATATACTTTTTTTCCTTCTCTCATCCTTTACAGATATTAAGGATTTTTTTTAACTTCATTTCCCTTCCCATTGTCTGGAATATATTTCTTCTCTTTTAGTGGTTATCTTTGCAACTTTAATATGCATTGTTACCCAACAAAGTCTGAAGTTTGTTTATGGTAGTAACTCTCCTTTGAAACACTTTTAAGACCAAAGAACACTACTCTTTCTGTCACTTCCTTCTTACTTAGAGTATTTTTGAGATATAGAATGTTTCCTACTAATTAGATGGTATGGTTTTATAGACAGTGTTTAGATTGACTATTTTCCTAATTTCTTTCCCCATCGTTTTCTGCCATCTTATGCCTTCTTTATGGGATTGTTTTAGTATTTGGTGAAATATATCCTTTCAAAGTTTTTTGGTATAGGGATGTTGAAGGTCAAGGCTTTTATTTTTGTTTATCCAAAATGTTCTTTTTCTTGTTCTTGAAAGGTAATTTTGCACGGCACACAATTCCAGGTTGATATGTGTTTTTTCCCATTACTCTGATATTTTATTCTGCTGTCTTCTGAATTCCATTGTGACCCACAAGAAGTCAGCTGTCCATCTAATTGCCATTCCTTTCCAGAACACCTGCCTTTTCCCTGACTCTTCTTCTCTTTTAGGTATTTAGCAATATTATTTCATTAAACCTCTCAGCAGCTTTGATAAAATGCTCATTTACTTTTGGTGGAAATTCTATGCATCTGGCTTCTCCATACCACATTCTCCTGGTGTTTTTTTCTGCCTCTTCTTTGCTAGCTGCTCTTCTACTGCCTGAGCTGTAAATTGAGTCCCTTAGGAATCTTTCTTGGGCCTTGTCTTCCTCTTCTGCTGGGAGGCAGTGTAGCATTGTGCCTCAATGTGGAATCTGATTGGGTGGGTTGTCACCTATTAGCAGTCTGACCTTGTTTCCTTATTGTAAAGTGCGTAGAAATAGGGTTGTTGGGAGAATTCAATAAGATAATACTTGCCATGTACTCACCCCATGTCCAGCACATATGAGGCAGACAATTTATATGTTTACTTTTATTCACATGTATGTTTTATTCCTAAGTCATCTGCTTCTAAGGTAACAACTCTCATTAATATTGCTTTGGTGCCATTTGTGCCTTTTAGTTCCAGTTTGAGAGCCAGTTGTCTATTTTGTTGGATTTACTCTTCTTCCCTTAGTATATACCTCCCCTAGGTTTCTGCATCTTAGGATTGGCACTACCATGCACCTTTTAAAGAAACCAAGGTCGAGCTGCATTAGCCCCTTCCTTTCTCTTTCTCCCTACCTAATCATGGAGTTCTTCTCTCCACCTCCACTTTTACCAGTTCAGATTAAGGCACCACCATTTCTTGTCTGGTCTACTCTAGTAGCCTACTAACTCCCTTCCATGTTCCCACTTCTCTTAATTAATCCATATTCCAAAGCATCTAGTGGGTTTTTAAAATATTTCAGAGCACCGGCCCCCCAACTTCAGTGTTTTTCACTGTGTAAACACATTCAGTGTCATAGATTAACTTCTGTACTCAACATATCCTAGAGGTACCTCCTTTGGCAAGCTTTTCCTTGATTCAGGGCCTTTGCACGTGCTGTGGAGCACTTCTCGTTTGGTCCTTTCTACCTTACTCTCATCTGAAATGCCATTTTCTGAGAGATGCTTTCTTTGATCTCCTAATCTAAATTAAAACTTACTTGGATTAAGTAAAACTGGATTTGTTAGTAAATGATTCAATAAACATATATATGTTTTTAAATTTGAATCCTCTGATTAAGAGGAATGATAGCTTTTTGAGAACATGTTCATTTTAAGTTTAGTCATAGTGTTGTCATTTGGAAACACTAAACTTCTTCCTTTTGAGTTCCCTTATTGGATTTCCAGGTTCATATAAATATGATTATATATATATATTTATTTATTTATTTACACATACATTTTGCATGTAGAATTTATTACCAGATAAAATATTCTCCCATGAGAGATTGGAGAACTCACACTGAGTACTATATGGCAGGCCCTCTTAGTGCATTCTCTTTTATATAGCCCTGAAATTTGGCTAACACAAGTCACTAAAGAGGAAGAGAGCTTGTTCTATATATCTTCTGCTTTATCTCTTCTTGTTAGAAAGGGCAAACTGCTAACATATTCCTACAGTGAGTATAGGTCACTCTTGTTTCACATATATTAACTTATATAATATGTACATCAGGTTCTGGATGGGGCAAGACATTTTTGACATTTCATTACTGATCAAGCTTTTTATTCACTCTTAGTCCCTAGAGCATCTCTCTGAGGTCTTGAGTTTACAGATGGTAAAAGTTAAATGAAGAGTAATTAAGTAAGTTTTCTGAGAAGTGGATGCAATGGGATATTGAATTCACAGTGAGTTTTTTTTTTAATAGCTGGAGAAGGACAAAGCATAGAAACTTTAAAAAGATTCTTATGGTTGTGTCTTTCTGTCTTCTGTCTTGTTAGCTGGGTATCTGTTGATATCTATCAATGATTGATATGTTTCAGGAAAAATGTAACTAGTACAACTAGGCCTGGATTTTAGATATTCTTCAGAAAAAGCTAACTTTTTATTTTAGGTTAATTCTTTATGTAGAAACACTAATGATAAATGTTCAGTTGGTACTTAGTTATGGCAAAATTCAAGAAAGTGGAACTGAAATTTGGTAAGTGTCATTGGGTGAGCTGGATTCTTTGGGCCAAGTAGGATGTACTTGGCTAGACCAAAGAATGGACATGGATGAGGAGTTGTGCCAGAGCTGGGGAAGTAAATTCTGTCTGGAGCTTCCTCAGTGCCTGCCATGGCTTTTGCCTGCCTTACTAAATATTTTGGTTATTGGCAGGGCATTCTGGTTTGAATATAATTTTTTATGTTTTGTGTTAAAATTTAGCTTTAGAAATTTAAAATAAATCCCTAAATTCAAAATAAAGCTAAAATGTAAAAGAAAACTCATGCTGATACTCAATCTCTAATATTATGGATTTTTCCATTTTACCTCTTACATGTATAACATCTGAAAAGACTATTTTCATTAAAAGAAGAAATCATTTTTGTCTAGTAAACATCTGGACAATAAACACATGTTTCTGAAACTAGAATGACATAAACTAGAGCAGGGGTCAGCAAACATTTTCTCTAAGGAACCAAATAAATATTTTTGGCTTTCTGGGCCATACACTTTCTGTTCAAAGTGTTAAAGTGCTAAACTCTGCTTTTGTAGCATGAAAGCAGATTTAGGCAAGTAAATCAAAGAGCATGATACATTTCAGTACAACTTTATTTACATAAACAGACAACAGCTGGGTATTGCAGGGTGTGGGGAGGGCACAGCTTGTAGGCCCCCAGTCTAGAGAAATGTTTTCTAGATCTAAGTGTAAGGATAGGCCTTTCCTCCTAGTCCTTTCCATTATTGGCTCTGTGATCTTGGACAGTTCTCTTTAAATCTCAAAGAGTGAATTTATCCATTTGAAAAGTGGGGCAGTCATGCATCTTCTTGTACAGGTAATACCTGTTTCCTTTATATTTTTTATACTTATGTATTTAATATGCATAATATAATATCATGTGTTAGTTTTATACACAGCAATTGTGTAAAAATTCAGTTCACTTCAATTAAAAATTGAAGCAAACTAAAAGAAAGTTGTAAGAAAAATATGTATTTGAAAGAGTTTTCTCAGGTGCAGATCAGATTCTTTGAGGAACTGTTATGGACATAATTAGCTGAATAAATAAATATTAGGTATGAAGAACATTATGGGCAAAGACTGTTTCTTGTGAATTTTGTATCATGCAGTACCTTATTAGGTAGATATTAATTGATTATTTTTATAACATTTTGTTTATACTTCCACTTATCAATTTAGCAAATTTATTGGGCCCTCACTTCAGGAAGCACTGTGTTGAATGCTTGAGATAGTAAAAATGATGATAAGTAATATAGTTCTTGGTGTCAAGGAACTCATATTGAGGGAGGTGAACATTTTTATAAAATACTCTCCTACTGTATGATGATTGATGAATTCTTCATTACAGACATGTGTAGGGCATCTCTAGGGAATCAGAATCATTGGAGTAGAGGGAAATGCTGTAGGACCTTCACAGAGACTGCCATGTCAGTTGGGCCTTGAAGGATGAGTGTGGAATCTCTAGACAGAAAGTTGAAGGATGGGTTGAGCTGAGGGAGAGGTATGTGCAATTGTGAGCTTTGTAAGTCACAGCGAGTTCTCTCAGAAATGGATTAATGTGAGCAAGTGGGGGATGTAATGCTCAAAGTTTGGCCAGGGAGTTTGAATGGTTTTGGAGCCATGGAGTGCATTGGGAATCTGATGAAAGATATGATACTCTTCCATAGAAAAACTCAAGTGGCGTGAAGATTCAATATTTTGTCTGTAATTCTGGGAGTGAGGATTTAGAGATCATTTTATGAACATTACAAACTTTCTATGTGCTTCTCTTCTTGAAAAATAAAGGGAGTTAATAGATAAACTAGTATACAAATGCTTCATTGTGTTGCTTGATGGTGGCGGCAAATGCTCTTGATAAGCTTAAAGTTTTTTACTTCATTTACTTCACTGGGAATATATGAGATTGTGCTGGAACTGTTATATTTATAATTTCCTTGAAGGGATGGATAAAGCAAAACCAGTGAAGACTTCTTGTTGGTATAACCACGTACCTCAGTTGCCTAAATGCTGAAGAGATTATATAGCTTTCGATAGAATTTCTTTGTCGGTAAATGGTGCTACTCAGTGTGCTACCACCCATGCAGTTGTGAAGATCAAATGAACTCATCCAAGTGCAGCCCTTAGCACGCACAAGAAGAGTTTCATAAATGTTAGCAATTGATACTGTTATTAGAGTTGTGAAAAATCCATAATCTCGTTTACATGTTTTCCTATAAGGCGTGCTCACAAATACTTGAATTCCTTTATTGAGCATGTGGACAGTCTTGAATTATGTGCTACATACATAATCTGTCTGGGCCCATGTATTTCTGGATCCTCATGGGTCCTTCCTTTGGAACAAAACCTTCTTCACTGAAATACCCTTTGCAGCCCTGGTTGAGTTCTTCTCAGTGATGGGTTACATTACATAATTTCTGTATAAAATAGCAGCAATGGTGTAGATAAGTTAACTAATTAATATTATTGTGGTGTGCTTTTTTTTTTTACAGCTTCTGATATTCAGTAGGGAAATTTTCCTCGTTAAGAGACACTGACAAGGCCAGTTGGCCTAAAATTAGATCCAGCAGCTGTGTTTTGAATCAAGGCCCCACATGTGCACTTCACACTCTTTTCCCGCCGTGCTTGTCTGCTTCTTTATCTTGCTTCAGGGAGCAGCCTTTTTGGGTGAATTTTAACATCCATGTTTTTCCTGGTACAACCAGAAAGGCACGTCCATGTAATCATATGTCGTGTTTATGTACATTTATGGAATGGCAAGACCCAGAGCAACAAAACATTTATTTATTTATATATCTTTTCTTGCAAAACCACCCTCTAGTACAATTTTAACTCAGGCTACTGTGAAGATATTAGCTTTCATCTGTCTCCCTCCCCACGGTGACTCCCAAATCCTCCAATTATCAGTATAAAAGAAAATAAGTATCAAAATCAAACTTTGGAACCCACATCAAATCCCTAGGTCATTCTTATGTTTAAATGCTACCACATTTAGCTTTTTTTAAAGGAAAAAAAACCCCTTGATTATTTTTGATATTTTCGACAGCTAGAAATAATTTAGATTTTTTAAATCAGTTTATATTCAGGAGCCAATCTTAACCAGTGTTAACTTTATAGGTCCTAGTTCCTTTGTATTTTTTTTCCCTACTGTTTGGTTAATAACATTTTTAAAAGAATATATTCATATACACAACATTATCATGATTTGGTTTAAGTATCTGTGGTTATAAGTGCACTTCATTTCGCCTAATTAAGTTATTTAGTCATTTACACATTAGCAATGTACTACATATTCCACTTTTACAGGAACTTATTTTAATTATACCCACAATTCTGTTCTACTCCATTATATCCATAGATCAAGCTGAATAATAGCAGTCTTAAAAGCCATAAGCTAAAAGTGATTATAGGTCATTAAGGCCAAATTAAGGTAACATTTCTGGTGGCCATAAGCGGAAGTCTAACAATTAGTTTTTTTCTCTTGGTTTGGGGAACTCATTCTGTTGGCTTTGATGGTGACAATCTCATAGTTGAAAGTTGGTGTTTGGCTTGTGTTGGTAGTTGCTTTGATCATGCTATTTTTTATTTAGGAGGGATGTATGCAGTCAACCACACTTTTTATTTATCCAGAAATCTCTATTCAATGAACTTACTGCCATCTTTCTAAAAAAATACTATGCGGATTACGAGTATTAGGATGTGTTTCAGTTACTTTTTTGAATAAAGAGAATAAAAATCTGGTTGTGCCACTTAGAAATGATCTACATAAGTACATCACATACTTCCAAAGAGAAATGCCCTGACTATATCTCCTCTGATGGGAAATTTGCTTAAAAATGATAAGAATAGTAACAAACAATCTAGCTTTTAATGAATCAATATTTAGTTCTATTCTCGTTTTGTTGGCCTAAAATTATTTACTAAGAAAAAAGACATCCTTTAGACTTACCTATATACATTTTGTAACCTAAGGATGTGTGACTCTAGTGTCATTCATCTTCCTTTTTAGAAATGCTTGGGTCTTGTATTGTTTTGTTGATTATATAGACATATAACTGGGGAGATCTGTTTTTAATTATCATTATTGACTACCTTCTACTTCCATAATCTATGATTGAAACTAATAAGATTTTAATGGGAAAACCACAATTAAAATATTCCAGTTTAGACTTCTTAGTAAGTTGGCTCTTTGCTGGATTAATGAAGATTTTACTATGTATTCAGATTTGAAAAATATAAGGTAGTTATTACTGTGGTTGGTATGGAACTGCTACATTTTGGTTGGATATATAAGTTTCCATCAGCTCATAAAATTTTAAAAAATATTCCCATTTAAAGTAATAGTTAAGTCTGGATATGTCAGTGTAGAAATTGGCAGTTTACCTTTTAAAGGGGAAAATAGGAATATACATTTATGTTTTGTTGTGTCTGCATTAAAAATACACCATAAGAAACACAGTGGTGATCTGGGGAGGGAATAAAGAATAGTAAGGCAGAGATGAAACTTGGAGTGCACAACTTTTGTGCTACCGGTTTCGCCTGCCACTTGAAAGTAGAGTATGAAACCTTTCATAAGGTGAAGTGGCGTGCAGGGAAGAAGCAATTACCATTAATTTATATGGAAAAAAATTTGAGTGTTCCCAGACCCCCAAAAATAACCTCCCTTAGGCTTTTCTGGTAGGTTAGGACACATCTTACTCTTGCTAATGGATGCACAAAGTAAATCGAGATAGAGCGCAGATGCTCACACAGTTCAAAGCTTTGGTGGCCTGATGCTGAGATGCTGAGTGGTTCCCGGGAAGGAGCTTATGGGGGTGGGTCACTGTTCACTGCTCAGGGAGCACACTTCCTCTGTAATGGCTTGCTGCAAAACAAATGCTAAACACTATGTTTGCTTTTCACCTTTTCTTCATAAAAGCAAAAATTTCTGGATTTCTTATGGCTAGTGAAAACAGGTACTGATGTAGGTCTCTCATAAAAGCAAAGTGGCATAGGGCAAATTTTTGAAAAGTGGGGGATACCTGTATTGAGCCATGTGAATGTATTTTCTCTAACTATATTTTAGATTTTTTTGAAACATGAAACAAATTTAGTGTTATGTACATTTTAAATGTATTTTGGATTGTTTTGTTCAGAATTCTAATAATAAAATGTAAGAAATAAATGCAGTTATGAGTGTAATTATATTTCCATTAGTGTGGTCATTTTTTCGCATTAGTTTTGGAGAAACTTAAACATATTGGTTATTCTAAGGCACGGATTTGAATAGTGTGATGGTATTAAAAATAAGATTGATGAGAAACCCTAAGCAAGAAAATTGTTGAACTTAACAGGAATTTGTTGGTTCACTAACTGGCCCTGTACATGGAGGGCAAAGAGAGACTGAGGATAGAGGCAGACCACTCCAGACTGATAGGTTCTGGGTTTAATAAGCAAGGCAGCAACACTTGTCTTGGGCCACAAGATCAGTAGATCTCTGGGCCTGACTGCCAGAATCCTGAATTTAACTGAGTTCAGTCACATATGAAGTCCAGATGGTCTCAACAACACCTTACTCTCTTAAGGCTGTGTCCTTTACGTAGCTCTGGCTACAGGAACAGTGGGCAGAATGTTTTATTATGCTAAAGATAGAGGAGGAGCCTCTGACTGCCCGATTGTCTGGGTCCAGCTGGAGAGTCAAGCAGTGATCACATCCTCTTGATGACCTCCTTCAGCAGAATTGTACATTTACATGTGGTTTGGTCGATCCAGTGGTCTGGATTTGGTTGATTGAGTGTACTAGAGACAGATGCTCTTGGATGATCGTAGTGGGGGCTTGTTCCAAGATTCAGGGACCACAGGAACATAGATAAAGTTGAAAAAGGATAAGTGCTGGTGACAATTATTACATCTTAAAATATTCTTAAAGTACTCTACTTATGTGGTAGAATTATTGTAGAATTTTTTTAACCTGTCAAAATGTGACTAAGATGCCAACAAAATTCTCCCAAATTTACCAGATTTTTTGATGCTAATGCATTTGAATAATGGTGATGATTCAGTAATTTTATTTTAATGAGAAATTTGACTGATCTTAACCCTTATTTAAAAAAAGAAAGGTAATATGGATATAGTTATTTACCATGGAAAAAGTTTCTTTTGGAATTTTTAATACCTTAAAACATGAAACTGTTTTAAGAATTTGCATTTGCTTATTGATAGCTGCATAACAGCGTATTTATGTTTATTAGTATAATATTGGGAAATTATGCTACATTCTTTTTACAGTGGTGTTTTTGCTGATTTATGTAGTCTCTGAAAACACAACTGAGCTGTGTTTTAAAACCATCAATATCATAGTTTTTGAAACTTTTTCTTGAATGGGGGATGGGAAATACAGGGCATTGTGGAAAAAAATGCTGTTCTGGAAAACCACTCAGTCCTTTTAAAGATTAAACAATTTGGAATTTGAAAAAAAAATCATATTGGAAGGTAAAAGTATATAAGCTCACTTAACTCGTAATGATACAAGTTAATCTGCAAAGAATTAAAAGCAGCTTTGTTAATGGTAGAAGACACATGTAGTTAACAAGGACGTAACTTCTCATTTGGGGTTAGGTTGGCTTCTCATTTATTAATATCTGTTTAAACTACAAATAGAAAGAACTCCATTTTTACCAGACTTCTTGTCACAAGACCCAGTCTCTAAAGAGAAATATCGTTGATGGAAAACCAGAGAGACTAAATAGATGTATTTGGTCTCACAGGCAGTCCATTAATTTGCCCAAATTAAATATTATCTTTAAATATTGAAAGGTTAAACGTACACTGATAATGGATTTAGACAGCTATTAAGCTGTAATTGCTTTCTAATGCAGTTACTAAAAGACATTTGATATAACATATTGAGAAGGAAGAATTAGGGACTTTCTTTCCGTCAGTTTTAACTGAGAGTTTTACAGCTTTCATTCTGGCAGTTGTAGGAATTGGATAACAACAGTTTTTATGAGAACACATACCATATACATAAAATATCCAGTGGGCAGGTTGTTGAGGCACGTATACAGCATATTTAACGTTCCTGTTTTTTTCAGATTTGCAGCATGAATACTATCACATCAACTCTTCACCCCAAATATTTTCTATTACAAATTTCTGAAAGTGTTACCAGTTTAAGATTTCTACCTCTCTGTTTTGTGCCCTGCATATATGGATACATTCGTGATCAAATTAATTTGAAAATTTCTCAGTCTGCTGGAGGGTTGCATCTAACTCAGGTAGTCAAACTGGTGGCTTTCACTGGCTCTATGGGCAGCTTTCTTTTTAGTATTCACATTGTTTGAATTTGTAGGATGATGTTTTCACGTTTTAACACGTTGTGTTTTGTGAGTTGAGTTTCCAGGTTTAACAAATTACTGTTAACTCCAGAACACAGGCTGATTGATTTAGTCAATCACTTGCCTCTAAAGTTCAGTGAAAGGACAAAACATTTTTGGAAAGGAAAATGTAAAGGAGAGCTAGCTCTTCAAAACACCTTTTTTCCTTGTGGATTATTGAAACATAATCGAAGTATGAGTATGTGTCAGGAACAAAATCACCAGCAGTTACAATCTCAAGCCAAAGTATTTTCGAATACTTATTTTTGAATTGCATAAAGAAAGGGAAATACCTGTCATTGATCCCTGTCACTCATCAGATTTTCGTATTAATAGGCGAGCACATGTTCAAAGCAGTGCTCTTGATCGCTGAAGGGCATGTGTACAGAAGTTCATCATCATTCCTTCCATGCTGGTAAGCTTCTCTCTTGTTCAAACCATTGAGACTCTTTATCTTAAGGGTTTATTAGAAGCAAACATTGTTACCCCAGTGAAGTCCAGGCAACAAAACCACCAAAAGAGGACATACAGTGACTGCCATATGTGACATTACTTTCTTCAGAATTACACAGATACTTTGGTTGTTGGCAAATGTGGGGTTCTGCTGTCTCTGAGTTGCCCTTGTACGAATGAGCCTTGCCTTTCCATATGAAAAGCTTCTATTGAGTTACTAAATCGTGGAAATTTGTTGTGGGGGTTGGAAATATATATGGAAATATATATATATTTACCTGAACAGGACCTCATGCCAATGGTGCTTTCTCCCTCTGCCGTTTGTGTTCTTAGTATGACAGATGGGAGTACAAATATGAGCAGTGAACAAGTGGAGAGAATATCCCGGGAGTTTTATGCTCGACTTTACATGTACTATGATTGCTTCTCTGGCTATGCCATTCATTTCTGATTTAAATATCTAATGACTCTCATCAAACAACATTTAAACTTTCTATGAGATCCTGTAAGTGTTTCTTTAGATCATATTATGAGTAACAATGGGTGAAATGGGCGCCAGCGGCAAGGCCGCTGCCTCGGTCTGGGGGCTCCGCAGCTGTTCTTGGTGGCAGTAGGATGCGTCGAGGGAACTGCAGCCATCCAGTTAGTGGCATTTTGCCCATTAAAGCGATGTATAAAAACAGTATTACTGGTACAGTATGTTTCATTTCCGCATCATTTTCAGGTTCAGCGCTGGCATGTTCCGTGGCCTGCACTTTCCTCTTCTTGGTGTTTAAAACAACAACAACAACAAAAAAAAAAACAGTACTTTATCTTTATGGTGTTGTTAGTAGCATGAATGAAATTACTCAAGAAATGCCTCTTTAGCATTTGAAAAATTGGTCACAAGCCAGCAATTAATTTATTTTAACATAAATTAATCTTGGGGCTGACAAAGAAGTCTAGTAGCTAATTTTCTAAGATAGGTATAAAGTTTTTCCCATGTCGTAAATGTCAGGATTAAACCTAAATTATTTATAATATATTAGTGACCTTAATTTTATTCATAAGCTTCATCCAGTGTAACAGAAATTCAATTTAGTTTCATTTTAACCAGCATTTCTGAGTGCCAACTAGTGTAAGACACTCTGCTCGTTTCTCCGTGAGGAATGAAAAGATGGGCATGAAATTGTTCCTGTCCTCATGGAGCTCTCAAACAGCATGGTTGTAGACACAGGTATAAACAAATAGGGATGCTAGATCAAATGGGATAAGACATTTGATAGAGCTAAGCAGAGAAGTCTGTACATACCAAGCCCTCAGTAAATGATTGTTGAAGTAACCTGTGTTACAGGATTACTCTCATTCCAGTTATTTCTACGTCATCATGAACTTGCGGAGAGCTGACTAAAATTGGTGAATGTCATTTGATGGTCTTTAGTCTAACACTCGATGACTTAATTCAGTGTAGGAAATACAGAGTTTTCATATTTTACCGGAAGAAGTCGAAGCCAGAAGTTTTGGGGATTTTTTTCCCCTCTTTGTGCTTTTTCTCTTAAATCTGATTTCCTTCATGTTATTTTTCCCCCAGGCTTTTGAGGAGGATGATATATTCTTAAGTGTAACTTCAGTAAGTAGAGGAAAGTAACTTGGCAAATGTGAAGTTCAAGGTTAACCCATGTGTAGGGGAGATGGTGTAAGACACCTCAGATGTAAAGAGCAATGAGGAGTCAAAGGGGACCCTAGAGCTTTCTTGTGGAAACAAAACATGAGAACTGTGTGCTTGAGTCAGGTTGGAGGAGACACGGTAGTTGTTGGGAGGTTGTTCCAGAGTTAGAAGCCTGACACTGCCATTCACCAGTTGTGTGACCTTGAAAAAGTTAATCTACCTCTCTGAGTCTCAGCTTGCTCATCTGTAAAATGGCAAGAGTAATAATGTCTACTTCATGGAATTGTGAGGAGGAAATAAGTGAACCCATATAAAGCACTGACGACAGTGCCACCTATTAAAAAACACTAACAGTATTATCTGTGATTGATCATATGTGCCACATCATGGGTGGAAAATGATTTCAGGGTTTTTGAATGTGTTTTTGGCATTGGCATTTCGATCTCATGGAAGTGAGGAGAGAATAGACATTTCATTCAAAAACATGCAGCACTGAACATTAAACAAAGAGGGTTTTAGAGATAAGCATATTGATTTTGATTCAGGTATTTTAGAAAGTTGGGCATAATGGATACACAATTCAGTCCGTTTTTATTGGAATCAATGAAAATGGATACATAAAGATTTAAGAGAAGGGGGACATTCTTTTCTCCACAGCTGGTCATGAGCCCAGTGTAGTTGGCAGCAGAATGGATTGTTTGGAATGTATCCCTAAAATCGTGTAATTTAATTTTCATTATTTATATAACACAGTCAGTATACGTGGCACTTTACTGTACACGCACAAGACCAGATTTCTGGCCTGTGTAATTTCACCAAAGAAGATGCTGTCACTGAAATATTTGTACCTGCTAAATTCACTGTGGCTTGTAAAGTACCACCTCTGATCAATAAGGGGGAACACATTGTAGAAAGTGAAATAAGGAGTCAGAAACTGGAATAAATAGTGCTGGAATGGCAATGAGGCCCATGTGATGCTACATATAAAATCAGGGTCTTTGTGGCGTACAGAAAAACAAGTTTTTGAATATTTAAGTTTGAAAATAGCAAGTTGGGTGTTTCTTTGTAAGAGGAAACTATTAAAATAAGTGTTAAAATAGATTTCCTCTTGTAGCATTTAACTTATTTCATTTTGTGCACTTATAGAAAGACAAATTAGGAAAGAATGATTCTCCTGATGTGTGTTTATCAGAAGATGAGTAAGAGTTTTAGAAAACTCTATGGACACCTAACCTGGAGATCCCCGCGAGTGCGTCAAGTGAACAGTTCTGACCTAAGTGGACCCTCAATGACAAGTATTTACTTCTGGAAATCAGGAGTTGTTTCCACAATTATTTTATTGGCCATCTTAGAAAAGTGCATGATTTATTGAGCTTGATTATTCTCTGATTATAGTTCTTGGTTTCCTAAAGAGTCATCTGGGTCAGGAGTAAGCTAATAATTTATTGCAAGTTGCAGAAGGTAGTTTCACCATTGGTTGAGTAGTTGTAGATTGAGTCAAAAAGATAGTCTTAAGATGAGCAAGAGAAATCAGAATCAGGACAGTGTTAAGCAGTCGGGGTCAAAATTTATTAAGCATATGCTAGCCATGCTACCAGGAACCAAAAAGAATAAATTATTCTGACTCCAGTACTGGGCAAGATCCCTGTGTGGGTACAGAATCTAATTGTTTTACAAGTCATTTTAGTTGGCTGACCAGGGCTTGGAGATTACCACCTGGAGAGAGTGCCTGGGATTCCCTTTCAGAATTTTCAGAAATCGAAGCAATGAATCCACACGTCAATCATTAAAATAAACTAAGTATAATGTACTCTGCCTAGCAAATCATTTCACACATTTCCTGTTTCAAAAAATTGGGATTCAAATCTTACCCTAAGTTTTACATATTCACATGTTTAAGCATCACTCACAGACTGGTTCAGGTTCCTGAGCGGAGTAGGAGGTCCATCTGAATATGCAGAAGATCGCTGAGTTCTTGAAATGGAGAGGGTGGGGTTGGTGAGGCCACAAAACCCCATTCGGCTCCCTGGTTGCATGGCAAAGTATGTGCGGTGCGATATTCAATGGGAATTTAAATTCTGGGCTAAATTGATAAAACAGAGTTGTTATTTTTTGTCCTCATCCTTGTTCTCATACATCACCAAATCACTGTGCAAATGGCAGTTTGTTTTCCAAAGAGGTCTGGGACCAGAGCACCAGGTCACTAAGCACGAGTTTTATGGCATTGTTTTTCAGCCTCTTTTTGGCTGTATTGAATTTCCCTGGGCAAAAGTTTTCTCACAACTCCCTTAAATAGTACATCAGAAAGATGGCCTAGGAAATGTTAAATATCTTAGAAAATTTAGGTATAGACAAGGTTTTGCTAGGGAAATTTGCACCTTTTTTTTTTAATTCTCTTAGGGTGTCTTCTAATCCTTAAATTCTTCACACAATGGGTATAAATAGATACCAGTAGTAGTTGTAGATGCTAGCTGTATAATATATATCGACTAGATCTGTAAGATGTCAAGACAACTAGAAATTTTAATAAGTTTTGTAAAACAACTAACCAGTTCTGTCTAACCCATCAGTATGTTTTATTGTAAATATAAGCACGGGTGTTGGCTTGACAGAAATTGTATTCATAGAATAATTTATAATAAGATTTTGAAATGGATCCAGCCATAACCTTTTAGGATTCTTGTTACAGAATATTATTTTATACCATCATATTTTAAAGAGACAACACTGATAACACTGAATAGGAAAAGTACAATTAAATTGAAGTGCATTTTTAGATGGCAGTAGTCTGCCTTGCTTCACCTAAGAAGGTGTTTGAAGTTTAAAAACTGTAAAAGTGGATTTGTAGTAAAGCTCTGTCTGTTTTAAAGTACTGATGACTCAACAGCTGTTGGGAATCCGTCTGGAATCTGCACAGAACTTGGGAGAATGTTTCTCCTCAGGACCTGGAACACGATCCTCCCTCAGCCCACACAATGCAGGATCTGTGCTTTCCTTTCTCTGATTCCTTCTTTTTCTTCCTTTGCCCCCTCTTCACTTACTCTGATTGATGGAAACACGTGCTGGGAGCTTTCCCTGACATTCTTTCCAAACACTGAAAGTATGAAATGTTATGGCGGTGCTATGTCTATTTTTGAAAGTAAGGCTGTTAATGTAAAGCCTGTGTTGATATATTGGGATGAATTATAATGGTGATATTATTACAGCCTTCAAAGCTGAAAATTTATTATTTTTCTCACCTACTTTTAGTTGCTGATAGTTGATCATAGGAACATGCTGTGCATCTGGCTAATTTGGGGGGACTTCCTTGTAGATTCTCAGAAGTTAGGCTTTGTCCTCCTTTATACCTTTTCCAGGTTTCCAGGCCCCCTCCTGTTTTTGACAGACAAATGGAAATATAATCCACCGCAGACTTACTTGGTTGCTCCATTTCCTAGTCACTCTCATTATTATTATTAATGTTTACAAGGAAGGTATTTTAGTAAATGATTTATCATTGATTTTGCAAATACAGTAAAAATAGTATTGCCTGTTGAAACTGCTTATCATGACTCTTTTTTACTGTTAGATAATAAATTCATAGTTTTTCTTGTTTTAACATCTGCCTTTTAAAATGTTGAATGTCTTTTTATATAAGAGGTCAGGTTGGATTTAAAAAACCAACGGAAATTGATAATAAGCAATGTGCAGACCTGAATGGAGCTCTTCAAGTTATGAAAAAATAACCCATGGGTGAAATTATTTTTCAAGTCAGTCTTGCTTGCTGTAGTATGTGTTCCTTGGGGGCAGGGTCCGTGTTTCCCTCAGTCATTGCTGTATCCCTTGTTGTTGGTATGTTCTTTGGCCCAGAGAAGTTATTTAATTATTTTTCACTGGATGAAAGAGTGAATGGGACAATTCAGCCCTGAATTTAAGAGCAAAGATTCATTTCCTTGGCACCTGTTGTTTGACTAGAAGACAAAACTGGTTATGAATGTTCAAAAAAATGCGTACATGTACTAATGTGGAGAATTGTGTGTGTGTGTGTGTGTGTGTGTGTGTGTGTATATATATATATATATATATATATATATATACATAGACATAATGTTAATAATGGTGCTACTTACTCTGTGCCAAGCACAGTTCCAGGCACATTCTATGTAGGAACTTTTGTAATCTTGACAACTGTTTTGTGAGGTAGCCGCTGTTAACCGTTTTGCAGATGAGTAAACTGAGGTACACATAGGTTATGGTGCTTATCCAAGGTCCTAGGCTTTTTAATTGGTAGAGTTCAGATTTGAACAGGAACAGTTTGGTTCTCGAGTGCCCTGCTGGTAATCATGACTCTGCCACCTCTGATAATATAGCTGTGCACACTGCTTATATAACAGAGGCCTGTGCATGATTTATCCTGCCTACTGTAAGTTCTTTAGAGATATGCTTCCGTTTAAATGTTATCAAAAAACTTCTATCAGCTCTCTGAGCATGGATCTCATGATCTTTTGCTTGCTTATTCCAGTCTTTTGATTTGTCTAATAGGTTTGTATGTTGGTTTCTCTAAAGTACTAGATCATGGACCCCACGGCAACAGGTGATTTCTGTCTCATAAAGATTGAGCTACTGCCTTCAGGAATTTACTTTTCAAGCATCATGTGTGCCTAAAACATACAGAATTTGGTTCTCACTTGGGGTAGGTGTGCATAAAAATGTATAATTAGGTTCTGATCCTAAGAAAGTTACAGTGAGGTCAGGGAGATGAACAGATAATTCATAGAAATGTAAATTAAAAAAAGTTCCCAAAAGAGAAGGTGTAGGATCTTAGAATCTCACTTGTGTGAGGGATGTTAGAAGTGATCCCTCTAAGCCTTACACTAGTGAGACAGGCAAAATCCTTTGGATCAGGGGAGTCCAGCTCCAGAATGAGTTATTTAACCTTTCTGTGATTCATTTTCCTTCCCTTGAAAATGGGATGATCATCATAATACTCAGCTCCCTGGTACATTGTGAGGCTTAAATGAGGATGGAAACATGCATAGAGTACTTCAGACAGTTCTGGCACACAGTAAGTGCTTCTTTGGAAAATACTGTTGAAGTTACCATTTTACAGTTGAGGAAACTGAGTCCCAGAAAAGTTATTCAGGGTTAACCCAGCTAGCTAATGACAATGCCAGGTCTGTGCTTTAGCATATTCAATAGAATTGTGAAACAAGCCTCTTCTTGACAGGTAATAATACATAATTCTGCATTTTCTTTGGATCGTGAATATATGCTGAACTTTCTGCTGTCCTTCATTTTTTTTCTTCTGGGGAATATATATTGGGCTGATTTTTAAAAAATGAGTATATGCCAACATGATGGGAAGTAAAAACCCCCTCACCCTACTTTTTTTCATGCATAATCCAAATTTCAAATGTATTAATTTTGTCAAATGCCATGGCAACATACATATCTGTGTTTCAGTTCATGAAAGGTATTTTGGGAATTACTGGCTCCTGCCTGCTTGAGCATTTTCGTCTTTCAGCAATAGAAATACACTATGTATCCTCTTCATTTTGTGTTTGTGCTTCTATTCAAAGTGAGAATAAAAGCAGTTACTTTCTGGGTTGTAATATTCTTCAGTGAACGGTGGCTTTCTGAAACAGTCACACCTTGACTGAAATGAAAACTCTGCCGCTGTATCATAAAAGATATTCTAATTACTGCATCTAGTTAAAAGGAGAGTAAATCACTGGGAGATTATTTTAAGTGCCTTAAATATAATAAAAAAGAATAATGGACGTTGAACAGCTTGACAAGTTTGATGAATTCAGACTATGGCTGATTTCTGCTGCTTTCTAATGGAAAAAGAGAGCATTTTACTTTCATGGTATATTGTCAAAGGTAATTGTTGGAAAAGGTAAGGGGAAACCTTATCTTCTTTGAGCACTTGCCATGGACTAGGCATTAACCAAGGTGATCCATTATCTCATTTAATCTCATTTAATCTTCCATGACCTTGTAGATATGACATTATC
The DNA here is from genome assembly GCA_032199065.1 of Smutsia gigantea. Classification (NCBI taxonomy): domain Eukaryota; kingdom Metazoa; phylum Chordata; class Mammalia; order Pholidota; family Manidae; genus Smutsia; species Smutsia gigantea. Next base: position 32,002 of record JAVSCE010012395.1, on the reverse strand, counting down.
CCCATTTTATATCTGAGAAAAATGAGTTCCAGAGAATTTAAATAACTTATTTCAAGGTACCTAGCTGCTGAGTAGGATCCAGTGTGCAAGCCTATAGGATCTGGTTTAGAAAGTCCAGGATGTTTCCCTTTATTACATCGTCTCCATTGTTTAAGATACTAATTTCATGGCTTTCATAGAGAATGGGTGTGTCCAAAAGAGTTTGAGCCTCTGTAAAATAGGAACAATTGGGTCATTGTAAGCATGAAAGGAGAAAATATGTGTAAACCTCTCTGCTCAGTGCTTAGCACCCAGCAAATGAAGAATGCCTGGAAGATTTTCAGTACCTCCAACTGACAAATGATGCATTCCCAGTTGACCATAACTTGAGTTTTAGGTTATGTTTAATAATTGAGCCTTCAATTGTGTCTGTAAATTCAAAACTATGTCTTTTGAGTTTCTCTAAATGTATTTGATGGATTAAAGTGGTGATAGAGTTGATAAAAGTATCTTAAATTTTCATTGGATTTGCCTCCATAAATGTGTACAAATTTACTTAATTAATGTGGACATGATAGCAATGCTGTTGTGACAAATTGCTTGTGTATGTGCTTGTGTGTGTGTGTGTCTTGGTCATTGTAGGAGGGCAAAAATGTAAATGGTGGGAAAGTAAATAAGAAGCAAATATCCTTTTATTTTTGCATTGCATTATCTCTATAAAAGAATGTTATTACTGGTAAAGTATTTTGTAAACATTTTTTATCTGTGCAGGAAATATGAAACACAGCTTCTTTGGTGGCTACCACACTTATTTGTATCTCTTTTACAGTATATTTTGGATGGTGGTTTGCAGATTTTTTCCCTTTAAATCTGCAAATAAGGTGCAAGTACAAAAATTCCAAATATATAAAATACAGGATTCTGTTAGTGCATCTGCCTGCTACTATAAAGAAGATGTGTGTTTTGAATTATAGTCAAGTACATTCACTTTTAAGATTTCTTTTTTTAATATAATTTATTTTATTATCATTAATTTACAATTACATGTGCAATATTACGATTATTAAACTACCCCTTCATCAGGTCCCCCCCACCAACCCCATTACAGTCACTGTCCATCAGCGTAGTGAGATGCTATAGAATCACTACTTGTCTTCTCTGAGTTGTACTGCCCTCCCCGTGCCCCCCCAACATTACATCTGCTAATCCTAATGCCCCTTTTTCCCTCTTATCCCTCCCTTCCCGCCCATTTTCCCCAGTCCCTTTCCCTTTGGTAACTATTAGTCCGTTCTTGGGTTCTGTGAGTCTGCTGCTGTTTTGTTCCTTCAGTATTTTTTCTTTGTTCTTATACTCCACATATGAGTGAAATCATTTGATACTTGTCTTTTTCGGCTTGGCTTATTTCACTGAGCATAATACCCTCTAGCTCCATCCATGTTGTTGCAAATGGTAGGATTTGTTTTCTTCTTATGGCTGAATAATATTCCATTGTGTATATGTACCACATCTTCTTTATCCATTCATCTACTGATGGACACTTAGGTTGCTTCCATTTCTTGGCTATTGTAAATAGTGCTGCAATAAACATAGGGGTGCATCTGTCCTTTTCAAACTGGGCTGCTGCATTCTTAGGGTAAATTCCTAGGAGTGGAATTCCTGGGTCAAATGGTATTTCTATTTTGAGTTTTTTGAGGAACCTCCATACTGCTTTCCACAATGGTTGAACTAATTTGCAGTCCCACCAGCAGTGTAGGAGGGTTCCCTTTTCTCCACATCCTCGCCAACATTTGTTGTTGTTTGTGTTTTGGATGTTGGCCATCCTCACTGGTGTGAGGTGATATCTCATTGTGGTTTTAATCTGCATTTCTCTGATGATTAGCGATGTGGAGCATCTTTTCATGTGCCTGTTGGCCATCTGAATTTCTTCTTTGGAGAAGTGTCTATTCATGTCCTCTGCCCATTTCTTAATTGGATTATTTGCTTTCTGTTTGTTAAGGTGCATGAGTTCTTTATATATTTTGGATGTCAACCCCTTATCAGATACGTTTTTATGAATATATTCTCCCATACTGTAGGATGTCTTTTGTTCTACTGATGGTGTCCTTTGCTGTACAGAAGCTTTTCAGCTTGATATAGTCCCACTTGTTCATTTTTGCTTTTGTTTCCCTTGCCCGGGGAGATATGTTCATGAAGAAGTTGCTCATGTTTATGTCCAAGAGATTTTTGCCTATGTTTTTTTCTAAGAGTTTTATGGTTTCATGACTTACATTCAGGTCTTTGATCCACCTTGAGTTTACCTTTGTGTATGGGGCTAGACAGTAGTCCAGTTTCATTCTCTTACATGTAGCTGTCCAGTTTTTCCAACACCAGCTGCTGAAGAGGCTGTCATCTCCCCATTGTATATCCAAGGCACCTTTATCAAATATTAATTGACTGTATATGTTTGGGTTAATGTTTGGATTTTCTATTCTGTTCCACTGGTCTGTGGGTCTGTTTTTGTGCCAATACCAAATTGTCTTGATTACTGTGGCTTTGTAGTAGAGCTTGAAGTCAGGGAGTGTAATTCCCCCTGTTTTATTCCTCCTTCTCAGGACTGCTTTGGCTATTCGGGGTCTTTTGTGGTTCCATATGAATTTTAGAATTATTTGTTCCAGTTCATTGAAGAAAGCTGTTGGTAGTTTGATAGGGATTGCATTGAATCTGTAGATTGCTTTAGGTAGTATAGCCATTTTGACAATATTGATTCTTCCTAGCCAAGAGCATGGGATGCATTTCCATTTGTTAGTGTCCTCTTTAATTTCTCTTAGGAGTGTCTTGTAGTTTTCAGAGTACAGGTCTTTTACTTCCTTCGTTAGGTTTATTCCTAGGTATTTTATTCTTTTTGATGCAATTGTGAATGGAATTGTTTTTCTGATTTCTCTTTCTGTTAGTTCATCATTAGTGTATAGGAAAGCAACAGATTTCTGTGTGTTAATTTTGTATCCTGCAACTTTGCTGAATTCAGATATTAGTTCTAGTAGTTTTGGAATGGAATCTTTAGGGTTTTTTATGTACAGTATCATGTCATCTGCAAATAGTGACAATTTGACTTCTTCTTTACCAATCTGGATGCCTTGTATGTCTTTGTTTTGTCTGATTGCTGTGGCTAGGACCTCCAGTACTATGTTGAATAACAGTGGAGAGAGTGGGCATACTTGTCTTGTTCCCGATCTTAGATTAAAAGCTTTCAGCATCTCGCCGTTAAGTATAATGTTGGCTGTGGGTTTGTCATATATAGCCTTTATGATGTTGAGGTACTTGCTGTCTATACCCATTTTGTTGAGAGTTTTAATCAGGAATGGATGCTGAATTTTGTCAAATGCTTTTTCAGCATCTATGGAGATGATCATGTGGTTTTTGTTCTTCTTTTTGTTGATGTGGTGGATGATGTTGATGGATTTTCGAATGTTGTACCATCCTTGCATCCCTGGGATGAATCCCACTTGATCATGGTGTATGATTCTCTTGATGTATTTTTGAATTCGGTTTGCTAATATTTTGTTGAGTATTTTTGCATCTACTTTCATCAGGGATATTGGTCTGTAATTTTCTTTTTTGGTGAGGTCTTTGCCCGGTTTTGGTATTAGAGTGATGCTGGCTTCATAGAATGAGTTTGGAAGTATTCCCTCCTCTTCTATTTTTTGGAAAACTTTAAGGAGAATGGGTGTTATTTCTTCTCTATATGTCTGGTAGAATTCAGAGGTGAATCCATCAGGCCCGGGGGTTTTGTTCTTGGGTAGTTTTTTGATTACCAATTCGATTTCGTCGCTGGTGATTGGTCTGTTTAGTTTTTCTGTTTTTTGCTTGGTCAGTCTTGGAAGGTTGTATTTTTCTAAGAAGTTGTCCATTTCTTCTATGTTTTCCAGCTTGTTAGCATATAGATTCTCATAATATTCTCTTATGATTCTTTGTATTTCTGTGGGGTCCGTCGTGATTTTTCCTTTCTCATTTCTGATTGTGTTTATGTGTGTAGATTCTCTTTTTCTCTTAATGAGTCTGGCTAGGGGTTTATCTATTTTGTTTATTTTTTCAAAGAACCAGCTCTTGGTTTCATTGATTTTTTCTATTGTTTTATTCTTCTCAATTTTATTTATTTCTTCTCTAATCTTTATTATGTCCCTCCTTCTGGTGACTTTGGGCCTCATTTGTTCTTCTTTTTCCAATTTCAGTAATTGTGTCTTTAGACTATTCATTTGGGAATGTTCTTCTTTCTTTAAATAGGCCTGGATTGCAATATACTTTCCTCTTAGAACTGCCTTTGCTGCGTCCCACAGAAGTTGTGGCTTTGTGTTGTTGTTGTCATTAGTCTCCATATATTCTTTGATTTCTGTTTTGATTTGGTCGTTAACCCATTGATTAATTAGGAGAGTGTTGTTAAGTCTCCATGTATTTGTGAGCCTTTTTGATTTCTTTCTAAAATTTATTTCTAGTTTTATACCTTGGTGATCTGAGAAGTTGGTTGGTAGGATTTCAATATTTTTGAAATTACTGAGGTTCTTTTTGTGGCCTAGTATGTGGTCTATTCTGGAAAATGTTCCATGTGCACTTGAGAAGAATGTGTATCCTGTTGCTTTTGGGTGTAGAGTTCTGTAGATGTCTGTGAGGTCCATCTGTTCTAGTGTGTTGTTCAGTGCCTCTGTGTCTTTACTTATTTTCTGTCTGGTTGATCTGTCCTCTGGAGTGAGTGGTGTGTTGAAGTCTCCTAAGATGAATGCATTGCTGTCTATTTCCTCCTTTAATTCTGTTAGTATTTGTCTCACATATGCTGGCGCTCCTGTGTTGGGTGCATATATATTTATAATGGTTATATCTTCTTGTTGGACTGACCCCTTTATCATTATGTAATGTCCTTCTTTATCTTTTGCTACTTTCTTCGTTTTGAAGTCTATTTTGTCTGATACAAGTACTGCAACACCTGCTTTTTTCTCTTTGTTGTTTGCATGAAATATCTTTTTCCATCCCTTCACTTTTAGTCTGTGTATATCTTTGGATTTGAGGTGAGTTTCTTGTAGGCAGCATATAGATGGGTCTTGCTTTTTTATCCATTCTGTTACTCTGTGTCTTTTGATTGGTGCATTCAGTCCATTTACATTTAGGGTGATTATTGATAGATATGTACTTATTGCCATTGCTGGCTTTAGATTCGTGGTTACCAAGGGTTCAAGGGTTGCTTCTTTACTATCTAACAATCTAACTTAACTTTCTTGTTAAGTTATTGTAAACACAGTCTGATGTTTCTTTATTTCTCTCCCTTCTTATTCCTCCTCCTCCATTCTTTCTATAATAGGTGTTTTATTCTTTGCCTTTAGTTAGTAGTTGGATGGTCTGCTTTCTTTGCTATGGTTTTATTTTCTCTGGTGACATCTTTTTAGCCTTAGGTGTGCTTCCATCTAGAGCAGTCCATTTAAGATATTCTGTAGTGGTGGTTTATGAGAGGCAAATTCTCTCAACTTTCGTTTGTCTGGAAATCGTTTAATCCCTCCATCATATTGAAATGATAATAGTGCTGGATACAATATTCTTGGTTCGAGGCCCTTCTGTTTCATAACGTTAAATATATCATGCCATTCTCTTCTGGCCTGTAAGGTTTCTGTTGAGAAGTCTGATGATAGTCTGATGGGTTTTCCTTTGTAGGTGATCTTTTTTCTCTCTCTAGCTGCCTTTAATACCCTGTCTTTATCTTTGATCTTTGCCATCTTAATTATTATGTGTCTTGGTGTTGTCTTCCTTGGGTCCCTTGTGTTGGGAGATCTATGAGCTTCGGTGGACTGTGAGACTACTTCCTTCCCCAGCGAGGGAAAGTTTTCAGCAATTATTTCTTCAAAGACACTTTCTATCCCTTTTTCTCTCTCTTCTTCCTCTGGTACACCTATAATGCGAATATTGTTCCGTTTGGATTGGTCACACAGTTCTCTTAATATTCTTTCATTCCTAGAAATCCTTTTATCTCTCTCTGCCTCAGCTGCTCTGTACTCCTGTTCTCTGTTTTCTATTCCATTAACAGTCTCTTGCATCTCATCCATTCTGCTATTAAGTCCGTCGATCGCTTGTCTGATTTCTGCATTGTCTTTCCTCAGTTCCCTCACTTCCTCCCTCAGCTCTTGCACATTTCTCTGTAGGTCCATCAGCATGGTTATGACTTTTATTCTGAATTCTTTTTCAGGAAGGCTGTGCATTTCCATCCCTTCTGACTCCCTCTCTGGGGTTGTCTGGTTGATTTTGGTCTGAACCATATTCCTCTGTCTTTTCATGGCTGTATAATTGGTCACTGATAGTTGCCACGTGTGTCCGCTGGGCTCTTTAAGACTTTAAAAAGAGAAGAAAATAAAAAAGAGAAAAAAAAAGAAAAAAGAAAGAAAAGAAAAAACAAAACAAAACAAAAGAAACAAAAAAAATGCCCACCGGACGTAGATTCTGTGGGAATGCTCTAGGTGGCACTATTGCCCCACTATTCCACAGCTGTGACTGTGCCGCTCCTTAGAGCCCTTTATCGCTCTGGCAGGGGTGGGAACGAATAGGAGGCTGTTGATCTCAGTGAGAAGTGTAAGTATGGCTACGCTTCCTCAGTCGCCAGCTAAGGTGTCTGAAACTCCCCAGGACTCCCAGCCTGCTGGGCTGAGTGTGCTGGGGCGATCCGGCTCCTCTGCTTGGCTCCTGTCTCTTTAAGACCGCTGAAGAAAGCGCGCGCTTTTTTTTTTTCCTTCCTGGGAGCGGGCTGCAAGCACCCTGGCGCATTCCCCGCTCAGATCCTGCCGCTCTGTCTCTCCAGTGTCCGCTGCCCTGGGCGATGTGGGTCAGTGCTCCCCGCGCAGATCACCGGGGCTGGCTACTTCGCGGGGTGCACTTCCACTCCCTCCTGGCTCTGAATCCTCTCCTCCCGCCGGTGCGCTGGGGTGGGGGAGGGCTCAGGTCCCGCCGGGTCGCGGCTCTGTATCTTACCCGCCTCTTGGGGTGCCGAGTCCTCTCGGGTGTAGCTGCACGCTGTGCGCTTTCCTGTGTATTCTCGTCTCTCTTTTAGGAATAGGTGTATTTTCTGTGTTTTCGTAGATAAATATAGTGTTGGGAGGAGATTTCTGCCGCCCTGCTCACACCGCTATCTTCCTGGAAGTCCTCCACTTTTAAGATTTCATGTGGATATTTGACTCTGTTCATTTTCAGCATTCCATTGATGGCATTTTTGGAAACTACTCATGGAAATGCAAAGAAACAAACTCTTTACTACCGTTTCACAGGTTTTTAGTATTCTTTTAAATGTCTTTTGAACTAAAGAATAATATAAAATCTTACAGTTCTCTGTTCATATTTTTAAACCTAATTTTCATACATTCACATTTAGGTACAAATACAAGGCTTATCTAACTTTCCCTCATGTTCAGGTATAAAATCTTACAGAATCTTCTGTCAACACATTCATTCAGTTACATTCAGTATCTTTGTTGGTGGTGGTGATGGTGGTGGTGCTGTGGTAATCAATATAAAACTAGATTAATGGTCTTAGTGTTTCTTAGTCAAGCATAGGTAGAAAGATGAGCATTATTATCTAATGGTTTTTCTAACTGTGCAAAGTAATGTCATACTCTCTCTTCCTTTCACATGTTGAATTAGCTGAGGAGATAATAACAGAAGGGATGAGTGCAGCTCTATAGTGAGGGATAGACGTGTTATGGTCCATCTTGATCCAACGAGCCAATGAATTACTTTAATTGCATTATTTAGTAAATGAGAGTACTATGTTTTGTAGCAGAAGTTCAGGTAGATAAGTTAATCATTCCTGATCCTTCATAACTAAATTTTTATTGTAAATTATATATGCTTACTCTGAAAAGTTTATTTTTATAGCTGATTGGTTTCTGAGAAATATGCTTAGAATTTGTATGCATAAGCATTTAAAGGACGGATTTACAATGGATCAAATTCTAATGTGGTAGCATTAAAATTATTTTTATTAAGAAAAGAGACTTTAATATTGTTGAGAATATTCAGTTCAGATACAGATGAAGAAATTCTAATTGTAGAAAATATACATATAGATACTGTGCTTTTAAACATTTTGTGGCTACCACATCAAAATGGCAATGCTTTCGTAGTTTATAGTGATTTTGATCAAATCAGCCAAACTAGGATAACATACCAATAGCATAAAAAAATTCTTCTAAAATTGTGATTACTACATCAAAAATTCAATTTGCAATGTAAAATGGCATATAAAGTTAAATGATGTTAAAGATAATAATGTGCATAATGAAATAAAAGAAAGTGTTTAGCAGGAATGAATCTCTTTATGGTTGTGGAAGGCGGTAGGGATCCTTGCATCGCCACTATTCACATGGAAGCATTTTCAAATTCAGTGGTCTTCAGATAGTGTATCATGGAGTGTATGTGGAAAAGGTACCTTTCTCACACTCAGTGACCTCAGTAATGGTCTCAATTCTTAAAATACAGTCTCTGTTTTGCTGTCATATTTTTCTCTTAAATGAAATAATTTGGACAAAATGAATATGGGATAGAGTTGTTCAAAGGAATAGTCAGTAATTGAATTTTTGAAGTGGAAAGGATGAATGAAGTACTGTGGACATAGAATAAATCTTGAGAAAATCAAAAACACTGGTTTATTGATAAAGTAGATGTTTGAAAGAGGTGTTTGTATGCTTTGCTTTTCAATTGTGTTATGTTTATATGTCTCAGTCTTAATTCTTGTGGAATAGGGACATATTTGTTAATTATGTATATAGCTTCTTAGAGGAGTTCCTAGTAGGTTTCTGGAGTTTTTCATCTGTATTGTGTCCCTTCATATTGATCTTCTGTTTCTTTCTTTTTTATGTCTCTGTTTTATCCGCTAGAATATAAGCTCTGTTAAGATCAAAGTCTTTGTTTTCTTCAATAATATATACTACATGCTTACAAGAGTGACTAACTTGGAATGGATGCACAATAGAAGTATCTGTTGAATGAATGAATGATTTTTGTATTAATTTCTTCTGTTCTGTCTTTCAGTTAAATTAGCTTTCATTGTGTCTAGTCTGCTGTTTAACCCATGTTCTGTTTTCCTAATTTCAATGGCTATATTTTTAATTTGCTGATGTTCTATTTGGTGCCATTTTAGACCTGTCCTTTCATTGTGATTTCTTTTCCTTCTTTTGTCTCTATTAACTTTCTAAATACATTTGTCTTTTTAATCTCTTTCAAATTATTCTATTTGTCAAGATCTTGGGGTGCTAATCTTCTCTTGGGTGTCTGCTGACTTTCTGCAGTGGATTGTTTTATATATGTTTCTAATCTTTGATTGTGAGCTCATCTTCATCTGGGGTGTTCTTTTTCTGTGGAAGTCCCATGTGCTCTGGGTTATGAGTGAGTTCTCTCAAAGTGGTTTTATATCAGCTGCTTCCAGTTTCCCAGGAGTTTCACTGGTCTGGGATCAGTTTTTACATTAATTTTATGGCTGGGGGTTCCCAAACTATGCAAATAGTATAAATTTAGATTCTGCAATACATATGGAAAATATTTAGAGGTTTGATTACTCATAGGCAACTCTTTACCTATCAGAGCCCTTGTCAGAACTGTATTTCCTTACCACTTCCCTGAATCAATGATTTGGAGTCAGTCATTCCAAATGCTTGCCTTTGTGCAGGAGTCATAGGACCTGTCCCTCTGTGGGCATCAAAACTCCTTCAGGGCCCACAGACCCACTCTTGCTTCCAGTTACGTGTTTTCCATTCTGGGTGTGAATTCCCTCTGGGAATTTCATTTCTTTTTGAGTTTGGGTATGAACTTTAACTTTTTTCTCACTATTACATTTTATTCAGAATTTTAATTATTTTTTGAGGAGGAACGCATTATCTCCAACCACCCTACTGCAGAAATTAGAAGCCCCTTTTCATTTCTAAACTCAATTATTATGTGGATATTTGCTTTCATCTTCTGAATGTAATATAAAATGGGATTCTGTACCTGTCAGAAGTTTTGAGCCTTCTTTTATTTAATCTACAAAATCTTCCTATTATCTTCTTGGAGATATAGCCATCTAGAGAAGATACTGAAAATAAATTTGTTGTCCATCTTTATATCTGCCATTTATTGAAGGGTAAACTGCATAAGATGCTTAACATTGCTATAATTATTCTATTGCTTCATTTTGAAATTGGTATTTTAGAGAAGGCACTGGTATATCAGTAGGATGACCTGGACAATTTTGTCGCCCTAATCTGGGATCCCTTCTAGAGACCAAAGAAATCCTTTTAAAACTTTCCTACTACATAGTCTCCTGGCTTAGGCACCAACTGTGGTGTTATATTCAGACTTCTTTGTTAGGACATATTTTAACCTACCCAAATAATAAAGATAAATATCAATCTATTTAAAAAGAGGTGTTTGAAAGGATCCTGGCCCTACTGGATAGGAAAAAAATATTCCTACCCAGTGAGAGGGTCTAGGTGCATTATCAAGACATATTATTTAGGTTGTCTTTTTGGTGAAGACTAGTGGATTATACTTTTAGTGCTGCGTTATTATTGTGGCTGGGCTGAAAAATCCTCAGGAATGCATTTCACATTGATTTTATTGTAGACATCTGTGAGGCAAAGCTGAGGCAAATGAAAGCACACTTTTTATCAGTAACGCAAATCAAATGAGCAAGTGGCACCCAATACTCCTAACACCTTTGCCCTTTTTCTCTTGATTTGAACTAAAGACATATGTATGCAGTTTAAATCCAGACTAGCCCACCATCAGGATAACCATTTACCTAGGTAATTTTCTGTGTACATGAGAGCAGTGGATTCTCTTGAATTAAAGTGTGTTCATGGCTCCTGGCTGGATGGGTCCATTGCGGCATGGGATGTGAGGTGGGGCTGCTTATTGGGAGGAGCCTAGACCTCAGTGACCTGTCCTGCAAGGGACAGAATGTCCACTAACTCCTCCAAGAACAGCTCCTAAGTTATGAAAACTTAAAAAAATTCTTAGGATCCTTGGCCACTGCAGTTAACATAAAGACCCACACCTCAACACACCCATACCTACATACATGCTGTCTTGCCAGTGGGTTTCAACCCTGGGCGAGTTCACTATGGATTCAGTGTGACCAAAGAAATGACAGTAGAATGTTCTTGGGGTGAAAGGGTTATACCCAACTTCATTTCCACGGTGGCAGGTCAATCACTAAAATCCCATCCACTCAGAGCGAGTCTGCATGCAGCAAGCCGGTCTCTGCCTGTAGGCCTCTCGGCCTGCCCAGCCATCCTCTGGGCCTCTCAGCCCGCACAGCCGTCCTCTGGGCCTGTGTCCTTGGCGCTGCCACCACTCCAGCCTCTGCTCTGCTCTTCTGCAGCCTTGCAGCCTTGCCACCTTGCCACCATATCGCCCAGAGCATTGGGTGGAGCTCTTTATATAGAATCAATAGCAACGCATTGCCCACACGTGTGTAGTGAGCTAACAAACCAGGGCCAGGTGAGAATCCTGGCCACAGGAACCTTCATTTTATCCACCCACGCACACACAGTTTTTACTATTTTACGGGAATGAGAATCTCCTATTATTAACAGCCCATAATTCATAATGTTAGGCAAAAGGAGAAGGAAATAGTTGAGAAGGGAAGGTGGTGTGGCCAGAACACTAGAATGCTTGTTTTCAGTTTTTGCAAAAATTGATACTCTAATACTTTGCTTTTTCTTAAAAGCTTTCAAGTCAGAAACTGTGGTTGGAGGCACAAAGAAAGAACGCTCTTTGTCCTGATTTATTTAGTTGTGCTAACAATGAAACTCAAAAGGTAAACTCCCCAGAAATTTTACAATATTTATTATTTATATCCTCAGTCTTTGGAAATTTGTCTTGTGGTAATTGCAATAATATGACTTGAATGTAACATTCTGTCATAATGTCTTATATGGTGGGGAGCAGTCTAATAACTATAAATTTTATATTTTCTGATACTTATTTCTGAATAATTCTTTGTGGTGAATGAAATTATAATTCTACAAAGTCACTAGTTTTTGAAAGTCTTTATGTTTAGGGTGACACTAGGTTACTGTAATTATATTCACTGTAATTCTGTTCTTTTGTGGATTTGTTCGTATAGAGCTATGGTTTTTTGGCCTGAAGCTGAAAAGAGGTTTTAAGAGCCTACTGTTACTCACCCTCCCAACTCGTATGTTGTTATATATGAACACACTTTTGAATATTGGAGGAATTGAATTTCTAGAAATTTCAAGAATAATATTTTTTTCTGTACTTCACAGTAGGAAAAAAATTGACTTATTAATAGTTTAAATGTTCTCTGAGGCCCTTGTAGGTCATGATATGAGAAACAACAAAATATTACTATTGATATTACATCTCTGTATTTGCTATTGAAGTCTTTATAATTTTAAATTCTAGGGACCACTTGAAATATGCATAATGAAAAATAATGTGACTTTAGTATTTTACACTGAGACCAGATTAGTCTGATAAAAAGTATGAAGTACGGTTTTATGTACAATGTATCTTAGATTGAGAAAGTGGAAACACATTTTTTAAAAAAATAAAAGCTTTAAGATCCTTTTACGGATCTACTGGGTTGTTCTCATTTGTCATTGGACAGTTTCCAGATGTAAAATATTACTTTCTTGAAGTTGCTGTAGATTCTACTATCAAGACTAGGTGTATGTTGTTTTACAGCTATTTTCCTTCTGATTTTTAATGTTGAAACTTGTAGAATGCCTTCAACTAATAATTTAACTCTCTACCTATTAATTGGACCAACACATAACTTAGTATTCTTATCTATTTTCTATTCCACATTTTATTTCTACTTCAAATAGTGTGTTCCTTTGACAAAAATGAGATGATTTTGCTGTTTTAGAATTCGCCTGCATGAAAAAAAATATTGCCACTTTTCTCAGTTGATCTAGAAGGGTTCACAGACAATGAAAAGAATGAGAAAACTAGTTTTCAAGGGTTGGTAGTATAACTTTCTCCTTATTACAATCAGAAAAAAGAATGTGCACTATTGTTTCTAATAGGGCAGTTTTGGAAATTTGTGTTTGCATATTTTCCTTCCCTTTTCTGTTGCTTATATTTTAACTAAAAGAGGAATGGCCTCTACACTTGTTTATTCACATTTTAGTGGAGAATTTGGATTCATCACAGATGGCTGAGGTTTTCCCACCGTGGCAGTTCATGGCAGAAACTCATTGTCTTCAAGCGCTAGACACTACCATAGAGTTTGCTAACTCATGACTTAACTCCAGTAGAGATCACACTGACCTTGAAAACCAGAAAGCACTAGCCCCGAACTGAGACTATTCCTAGCGGATTATAAGGAACACAGTTTCTCATGAAGTGTAGTGTCACTGGCAGTCTCAGTGCAGATAATGACCCATTGCTTAGCCAGAATGTATTAGGTTTGGAGAAATTCCTTCATGAGGGGTGGTGAAAGAACAGGAGGAAAGGAACCAGAGCCTCAGTTTTCCGATCTGTTTGATGGTGATAAGAATTCCTTGTGCACTTTTGTTTTGAGAATGGATGAGATACACTAGGCTGGCAGCATGCAGTAAGTGCTCACTGTTGGCTTTTTCACTCATTCACCACTGGGTTGTTACGTTTACCTGCTCGCAGGAACACAGTGGAATATAAAGTGACGTCATTTTTTAAGACTTAAGTTTTTCTTAGGTACACAACAAAATTGAGAGGAAGGTGCAGAGATTCCCCATAAGCCCCGTCCTCACACGTGCACAACCTCCCCCGGTATCAGCATCACTCACCATGGTGGTACATTTGTTACTGAGGATGAGCCTTCCTCGACACGTCATAATCACTCAAAGGCTGTAGTTTACCTTAGGCCTCACTCTTGGTGTTGTACATTCTATGGGTTTGGACAAATGTATAATGATATATATTCATCATTGTAATATTATTCAGAGTATTTTCACTGCCCTGAAATTTTACTGTGCTCTGCATGTCCCTCCACCTTCCAGCAACCACTGATCTTTTTATTGACTCCATAGTTTTGCCTTTTCCAGACTGTCATATAGTTGGAATCATATGGTATATGTATGGCCTCTTCATATTGGCTTCCTTTACTTAGTAATATGAATTTAAGGGGTTCACATAATGATGCCCCTAAAGTTATAGATACTACAGATTTCACAGGTTGGCAAAGAGGCTTTTTAAACAAATTTAAATTTCATTTGAGAAGAGTCCTGATTTACTTATATAAAGAACAGTAGGGTTGCAGGAAAAAAATAAGGCAACTCCTAATTTTAAGTCCCAATTCCTGCTCTACTGTGTCTTACTTCACCAAATAAGGGGGCAAGTCTGGATGGACATTCTATTGACCAGAAACCTAAGCTTTCCTCTTTTGATAAGGTGGGGAGCAACTGACCAGAGGTGGAGAGACCTAGAGTGCCTTCCCAATTCTTCCATCCCTTCCATAGATATGCTGCCACAGTAGAATCTACAACTCCTCAGTTATGTGTTCCTACCCCAGTAAAATGCACTCACTTTGCTATATATTTTTTTCATGGCCCTTATCTATCTGACCCATTTGTGCATTCCTTTATTGTGTGTCTCTGTTCTCCTCTTCTTTGTGTCCCACCATGTAAGTTCCATGAGGGTTGAGTCTTTTGCATTACTGCATCCTCAGGGCCTGGCACAGAGTTGGTGGCTGGCAAATCCTTTGTTAAAAAGAAAGAACAAAGCAATGAAGAAAGGAGAGATGAGATGCTGAGAAGTGAAGGAACTTTGAGAAAGAAAATAGAAATTTGGTGATGAAAGAGTAGGCTTATATTTCATTTGGGAAATCAGAAAATTATCAGTACTGAAGGAATTTTTAATTAATTGTCATCATTTAAAAAAATATCCTTTCCCTGTTCTTGTTTGTTAGAAGGGGCCTAGGCATTGTTACACGGAAATTTATAGTTACATAGTTCGTAAAGTGTTACCTTGTGAAAAAGTCAGTAAGGTTGGAGAAGGTCTAGGAACTTACCTTTGAAGATACTTTCTCATGAATTTCCAGCTCAGACTTGTAGCTTTCTTGGGAGGAGGCTGCTAATTGATCTTGAGAGCTGCTGGAGAGGCTCTAATGGGGTCCAGCTGTGTACCCAGGGAATGCACCTTCTCAGGAGAATATCAACAGGGTAGACCCCTGCCCTCGCTGGTTTCCTTTGTTGGTCTGCTGCATTGATCTTGCATTTTCAGGTTTTATAGCAATTCTAAACATGTGAGGGTACATATTTGCTCTTTGATGTGCCCTTTGATAGAAGCCAGAGTGCTTTACCTGTGCCTGTGTTTAATAATGATAGGGGGTCGCATGCCCTGCAGCAGTATGCTTCCTTGGAGGCTGGTTTAGTATGAAGCTTTTTTTGAGATTGATGGGCAGACTTTAATCAGGGGTGTTTCTTGTTTTATTTTTGAAAAAGAAGTATATTAAAGATAGACCTGTCATCCTGCTGGTGTTTGTTTTATATCATATCTTGTTTAGTTGTGCCACATTACAGAAAAGAGGATGGGAAGGAACATAGAGGGACGCAAATGCCAATACTTACATAAATATATGGTGTTTTTGGTTTCCCATAGTTTTTGCATATGTTAGAAGGCATTTACTGTAATCCATTTTACAGATAGTTAGGTTAGAGACACATTCGCTGGTTATTGTAGATGGAAACTAAATTAGAATTTGGCGCTCTTGCCACTAGATAGTAAAAAAAAAAAGGCCATGGCATTTCTAAGGACCCTTTCAAGGACTAAGGGGACAGTGGTTGCCTTTTCCAAGTAGAACTCAGAATATATAAATGGAATCATGGGACCTTGAGATTGATTCGAAAGGCCTTTAATGGGACCATCCACTTGAAGCAGGCATTGCGTCTTCTGCAAGCTTGGAGTGTGGGTGACATAGCTGAGCTTGGATAGCTCCATTGTTTATGTTCTAAATACATTATTGAACTAATGAGAACATTGGACAAATCTTCATATGCTTCAGTTCAGCAGCATGAATCAGAGGTCAACACATAGGGGTGTTCAATCTTCCTTTGTTTTTCAGCCTTTCTTGGCCATCAGTCCTCCAAATGATAGCAGCTCCCTTGTGTCCTCTCTTTAATTTAGAAGAGATTGGTTTGAAAGAGCAACTAAGGACCCTCCTCAACAGCCCCTTAGAAGCTGGTGTGATTAGCAGACGGCACCTGAGGCTTAGGATCTGAAGTCTAGCCGTGGCGTGTTGTTGATGAGAATGTGATGGTGATGATTATTAGCTCCTCGATCCATCTTTAACCACATCATTAGAATTGACAACTGTTTGTTGAAGACTCACTTCATGATGTACAAGCTGGGCGATTCCTCTTTGAAAATAATAATGTGGGCCTAAGGTGTGTTAATTCTATGTAGCAAAGAATGACCCACCCCTCCCTGGGCTTACTCCTAATTATTTTCTCATTTGCTTGAATTTATTAATGGAGTTAAATCCAGCTTTGAAGTCACTAATTGGGAGGAAACTGTTTGATGAAATAAAAATTTGGTAGACTTTTGTTTTAAGCAAGTTTTATATTATTGATAGTTGTTTTTCTGTTTAAGCAGGGAGTAGAAATTAAAATTTCTTTTCTAAATAGGTATGTCATATTACGTTTTCTGTTTGAATATAGTACTGATCACCCATGGCTAATGTATCAGACTAAGCCAATTGCATTTGTATTTGTTGTTGTCAAGGTTTTATTTTTTAATTCTTAAACACTAATGACCTCTCTAATAAATCTTGGAAAGTGGAACACACTTAAACACGATTTGTAATTTTTCTAGGCTGTATACTGTGTCCCTAGCTATCCAGTGAGGACCAGAGTCATTCACATGATGGGTAGGAGAGCATTGACACCAATGATTAATTTGTTGATTTTTAATTACAGGTTGATGAATATTAGCTCAGATATATCACTGCTCACATAATAGTAGTGGTCATATTAGTAGAAAAATTATCCTAATATGTTCATGCATTTTACACTACACATGTGTATGTGGATCCATATTCCCAACTGTATATATCAAAACTGTGACATGGAAAAGCCTCATTCTAGGTGCCTTTGTGGGGACTCAAAGCAACTTCTAATTGTTCTCCTACCTCCATTGTCTACTTACTGAAATCCTTCCTTGCTGCTACCCATAGTGCTACATCCTGGGAATGAAAAGATGAGTAAGACAGTCCTGCCCTCAGGATTGGAGGCATATATTTATTATTCAGCAAGATGACTGTTATAAGAGACTTACATTGAAGATGGTCTGGTAGATCAGAAAGTACCTCCTGTGCCTCAGGAATGCAGTAAAAAAAGTTGACCCAGTAGTATCATTTGCAGTTTAATGGTAGTTTCATTGAATGTTTGTTTCAAGAAGGCCCTTCCTTCCCTACATCTTTAGTTTTTATTAGCTATAATTTCTTCACATTTCCTGTCAGAAATATTTGCTGTTAATTTTGAACACTGATCTTCATGTATTGTTTGTAAAGTGGATATCACTTTCATTTTAGTTCCCTCTTGGCTCTTAAAGATATTTTAAAAATATTTGCATCCATATCTAATTTCTACAACTTGTAAAAAACTTTCCAAGCCATCACCTCCTTAACTCTCCCCCTCCTCCCAGGGCCAGCTCCCTTTCTCTAGAGCCCCCGCATAATGCTCTTCCTTTACAGGCCAGCCATCTGCCTGTTTTAGCCTCTTCTTCACTCTCTGTTTCTTCTATATAGATTTCCCCATATGTCTGCTTCTTCCTTTATCCACAAGTCCAGACACTCCTCCATAGCTTTCTTACCACCCCATCCTGGTGTCCCGTCTGTTCATAAATAACTCTTTCATCCGCTTTGGATCCCCAACCCCCAACTCTTTCTAAAAAGAGTGTGCAAATCAACCCAAAGTGCATGGAGCCAAGATGAACAGCATAGTTGTGATTCAGAATAGACTTTCTCTTCCCATCACTTGTTTTACTCCCCATGCTTCCCTGCTTGCCTTCTTTGTGCATATCTCCACAATTTCCGTTTAATTTTTGTATAGTACTAGGTGCAAAGTTATTTAATAGCTCTGTGAGAAAGGTTCTGCCTCTTCCTGGCAGACCATTTTGCCCTAAGCAGTTACTCAATCTTTGTGCTGCCTAGCAGTTGCTATTCTTGGAGTAGTCACGTTTGAACCTTTTGTTCTTCAGAAATTAACGTAGTATGTCAGAAACAGCAGTCTCCCTGCCTGGGTGCTTGGCAACCTGAAACTGTGGATATGTTCTTTTGTAAGTCTGAGTTCTAGAATATGTGCCCCAAAAGGAGTGTCACAGCATACCCTGCAGAAATGGCTATGCTGAGGGCTGTCAGATGTTCTAGATATTTAAAACGGCCCAAGTCCTCCTCCTGGCATTGTGTACTAGAGACAGTTTCTCCTTCCTCTGCACTCGACAGTAAACACTGGCAATTTGCTTCCCTTCAGAAATGTGTTACTGTAGCCACCGCAAAGTTCTTAGTGTTTTTCATCCCTTGTGTCAGTGATAATTTTACTCACAGAGTCCCTGCAGAGATTTAGCTCCGCAGGAAGTAAATCTAGGTAAGAGTGCCTTGAAAACTGATCTAAAAAACAATAAATGCTAACTCCATTATTCCCTTTATTTAAAAAAGAAACTTGATTATGTGGTGTAACTAGTGAGGACGAATGTTCAGAAGTTATGCCATGGCTAGGACCTCATTTGTTCTCTCTCTTCACCCCACCAAGCCTTGGAATAAAACAAGTTAGGGATTAAAATGATTCACACTGTATTTCTGTAAGGGTGAAATGTCAAGGTAAAAATGAAAGATGAAACTGTTTACTCCTGGGATGTTGAGAAAATCTCTGCAGTTCTCCTGGAGTCCTTAGGGAGCTAAATATTTTACCAGTAACAAAATCCAAAGTCTCTAAGAATAAGGCATTTAAATGTTTTATACTTTCTAAAGAGTCCTTTTTGTGTATATTCAAGAAAGATTTTAACTGCAACAAGAATATGAGAACAAAAAAAGATCTGTAAAAAATGAAAACACTGAGAACTACAACTAAGAACACATATTGCTAATTCAGATTCTTTTTGGAATTCAGAGGCAGTAATGAGGAAATGTATGAAATTTAGTTTAGGGTCAGAAGTATTTCTTTAATGACACTGATCCATCAGCCAATTATCTTTAATATTTTTGCTATTGTTGAATTTCTGTGGATTCTGATCATAAGATGTACACAGATCCAAATTTGTGGTTTATTTATGTGATTGCTTTTATATCTTGTCAGAATATGCTCTTAGTTCATCTTAAATTCAGAAAGATTAAGAAAATCACCAAGAGTTTTTAAGAACTGTTGTTGATTATGAACAAAGTTTCAATTGCAGTGTATTTCCAGCTTTGTTGACAGTACAAGTATATAGTATATTGTTGATACCTCTGGGCTATAAACTAGGTATGAGTGGATTGGATTATTGTGGTCATTTTAAGTGTGTGTAAGTAACAGATGAATAAAGTTCTAAACTTCATTTTTACCAAATGACACTGTTTTCTTCCCTGTACTAAATGACCAAACACTAGGTACCTAAAATCTTAGTCACAGCGTCACAGCCAACCTCCAGCGTACTTACTCTGTAAGTGTGAACAAATACCAGGCATCTTGTAGGTCACAGAGAAAACATTTCTTCGCTCTTAGAGTGGCGGTGGTAGGGAAGTAGCAGTCTTGTGTGGCAGATTTTTCAACTTCAGCCCTCTTGCTCCCTGCTAATTAGAATCATATGGTCATAGACTTTCAGGTTTTTTTGAAACAAATTTCTAAAGATTCAGCAAAATAGTTCCAAGGTTACCTTCAAGCAGGTACAAATATCTTTGCTCCTACTTAATGTTTTCTTCTAAATTGGCTGTTGTCTGCGGGAGCTTAATTAGTTCAGGCTCAGTGCTGTTGATTTACACCAAGGGTGTGTCTATACTGAACATTTTTATAATGGAAAGTACATCTTTGCCCTCATTTCTGATTGTTTGCTAGTTTCAATTTTATGAAGGCAATTGGAAATATAGCGGAAGGCCGTTGTAAAAATTCCTTTGATATTTCGAGTCAGATTCACTTCTACTTCCCCAAAAGGAGTCTTGTTCAATGACGTCTATATTTCACTCACTTGGCCTGTATTTATTAAGTGTGCATGATGTTCATAGAATTGTGCCTTGTAATTGATGACAGTCTGTATATTTAGAGGAAAAAAATGCCTCATACATTTGCTGTGTGTTTGGAATATCATCTCATTGAATTTTTTACCAAGCTATCCAGAATGATAAATTGCAACCATCAGTGATGTTTCTGTGTCTCAGGAAAACCGGAGCTCTGATACCTGCTGCCTTGCTTTCTTTGAAGGAATGTGTTTGTATTCATGTGAACAATTTCTCACTGATTTTCTTTGTGGAGACAAAATAGTTGTGCTTTGACTTTATCGCAGGACAGAAAGATTTGCTCTTAGAGGCCCTGCCAATCTCTGCTCATCTGATTTAGATGAACCCGTTTGACTCACCAGAATGGTGGTGAATCTACCGTTGCGGTTTTATTAGACGTGTGTGTAGGTAATGTTGTTTATGGGGTCAGCACCACCTTAAGGGTTCATGTAAGAGTGAGGGGACCTCCATGGTGACTTTGCAGTCTAGTGGTAGAGGGACACGTGTGCCTGAGGTCAGCTGCTTACCCCCTTATTTCCTCTTTTCTCTGTTGTTTATAGAAACACTTGTCTGACAGGTATGCAGTTTTACCTTTTATAGGCTTCTAGAATGAAATATGTCTCTTGAGACTCCCTGGGATAGTTTGGTTCTATCACCTTGGTGGATTGAGCCTGGAGCAGAGTTCTTGACTTGGAGGTCATGGAGGGAGGGTCCCTAAATGTATATGTGCACCTTTATGTTTTGGGGAGCGTGACTTTAGAGTTTCTCAGGTTCTCAAGAAGATTCAGTGACCCAACAAAGGTTAAGACACACTGCTATGGAAGAATGATCAGGATCCAATATAGGGTTAGATCTGGCCCCCAAATTGGTTGTTTGTAATTAATCTAAAAACCTCAGAGCAACTCAGCACAGTGAAAAGGGCACAGGGATCCACAAGGCCTTTTCCCAGGCTTGTTTCAAGGATTTAGATGGAAAATACCTAGGCCCTTTGTACAATAGAATGTTGCCTTGGGCCTTTCATAGGCAAAGAATTACTCAAGACTAATCTGGCCCCAAAGGGTGTAGGAGGTGAAGTGAGCTCCAGGCAAGAGCAGGCACAACAACCTTTACCACCAGCCAGGTCCCTTGTTAGATAGACAAACATGATATGTGCAGTAAAGTGAATTTTTTGTTTATATTTCCTGAAATGAGGCACATTTCTTCTTACTTTGTGGTTCTGTAGATACATGGCTAAGTCCAGTTCAACTCCAAAGATAGAACAGGGCTCCTGCCAACACACACAACTATGGTATAACTAGTTGACAAACGTATCTGTAATGGTGTTATGAATGGCTGCATGATGTCAATGCTAATATTTTTAAAGGACACAGCAATCCTAGCACCGAAGGACCAGGAGTCTTGACAGAGGATTCACTGTACTTGCAAAAAAGTGTGTTTGCAGATAATTATTATCAGTAATAATGACCATCAGTTCATATTCTCTTTTCTCATTTCTTATTCTTTCTCCATGAAACTAGGGTAAGCCTTACTGTAGAGAGAGGCTCACTCAAACTGCTGGTTTAGTACTAGGGAAAACAAATGAACCGAGTTATTCCATCTCTGTGTAAATGAGTTTTGTTTATTCCATGTAAAAGCTTTGAGCCAGTGGTCCAGGAATTGGGTTCATTGTTAATCTGACTGGTTTTAACCTTTTTTCAGCATGTATTTTAATAGGGAAATAGCAGAGGGAAGGAACGTCTTTGGCCTCTTGTGCTAAAGACAGTTTGAAACTCAATTCTGTATGACTTAATGAAGTCATTTAACTTCACCAGGCCTGATTTTCTAATCTCTAAAATGGAGTTAATTGTATGTATTTTGCAAGGTTGTACTGAAGATTAAAGTCATGTATTTCAGATTTCTACCATAAATAAGACCTTCAAATTTACTTTTCTTTATTACTACAAAGCAAAGTAAAAGCAAGGAATTAGGATTTTCACCTACCTGGTCTTTAATTTAGAATGCTGTCATTTCTCCAGTATGGGTAGAAGGATATTTGTCTTTATAGAGGGGTCATTGACATTCAGAAAAAAAAAAAGAAAATCAGTCAAAGGTTACACAGAAGTAAAAAGCAATGTCATTTAATTTTTGTTTTTAAGGAGAAATTGAAAATAAATTCACTTGATTGAGAATTGATCAGAGAATGTAGACTTTTATTTAGAAAACACAAGAGACGCTTAAAACTATACCTCAGTATGACAGTTGTTAAAGAAGCTGACTTTGTTGCAAATTAAGGGAGACAGAAGAGCGGGAAAGGGATGTGGCAGCCATCTAGAAGAAAGGAATAGCTGTACTTAAAAGTAGGGAGAGATGGAGGGAGAACCAGAGTAAAGGGAAGAGAAAGGAGGGGCTGAGGAAGGTGGAAGGAGATGGGCTGGAAAAGTTGAGCCTTAATTAACTGATCTTGTCACACACAGCTGTTCATTTGAGTTGTGAGCCTCAGAGTATTATTCCTTTTTATCACTGTCTTTTGAAATGCTAATTAGATAATTGACCATTGTTCACAGTTCTTTGGTTACTTTTTATTCTTAAACTTTTAGAGACTAGTCCTTGAATGCGATACCCAGGGCAGCACACCAGATGGGAAATTATTCGGTGGCCTGTCGTTGCCAAATGACCACCACAGTAGTGCCTGGCGTGTATGAAATCCAGCTGAGAGCCAAATCTAGCCTCAGGGGTGGTTAACACACTTCTTGTGATGGTCCTTCATCGGTAGGTTTTTATTTTGTGAAGGTGAAGGGGGCTGCCTTTTTATTTTCTACAGATTTATTGGATTTAGTCTAATCAATAACAAGTGTTCTTGACCATGAAAAGCTCATTTGAAGAATATCTAGAAATGATTAGGGGGACATCTTTAGTTTTACATGAAAAACAATTTTAAGTGTGATGGTTGAAGAATGTTATTTGTCAGTTTCTGCCCTACTTCTAGGTGGTTTTGTTTTTTACAAAAATTGAATTAGATAATGTACATGAAAGCATCTTAAAGAATATTACACTCAGCACAAATATATGATTTTATTATTATTCTAGGTAATTATTGAGAAACACCAAGTAGTAGTAATATATCTGTGAAATTTGCAGAAAAACACTTGGATCCAGTAGAACAGATCTCTGTTGTACATATTTTACAGAGGATTAATCATTTTTCTTTTATCTAGACAGTCTGGTTATCACAGAACTGAACTCATGAGCTTCCACTCTGTAAAAGCAATAAAATAACATGCCTGTGTTTTTCTACATAATCATTAAAAATAATTAAACTGGATGTTACCAAATTTAATTTCAGTGATGTCTTTTAAGTTTTCCATGAATATTTAAGTGAACTTTCAGAAACTTCAGAAAAATCAACAACCTTTGTCATGGTCCTGCAGCAGGTGGGAGTATTGATGGTGTTTGTCATTTTAGATTTAGGTGAAGAAAATTTTGTCTGGTATGTGACTATTACAGAAAAATTCCTTCTCCTCAAGCTGTTTTTCAAAAATAAAAACATGTTTTTAAAAGGACATACATATACATTATGGAATGTTTTACAAATACTAAGAAAATAAAAGGGTGAAAATAAAAATTCTCTTTTAATAATTAAACATGGTAATAGTGGATTATATTGCCTTTATGTATACACACACAATTTTAAATATGCATTGTTGGATTATTTAAATCAACTTTTATTTATGGTTACATAGTCTATGTTTTAAAATTTGCACTATTTTTTAAAATTGGTTTTGTCAGATACGTGTATTTTGTTTTCTTGGGTTTATTTCCCCTTTTTAGTTTTTCTGTTTTATAACTTACTAATAACATTTTTTAAACTTTATTCTTTTTGGTTTTCTTGGGCCTCTTTTGTGGAAGGCATTTTCCTTGAGCTGCCTTTTTAATTAAATAATTTCATTTTTATTTCCCAGATTATGCATTTGTGTCAGGCTCTAAATATAGCTGAACTCCATATATTTTCTTTATATGTAATATTCTCATTGTAAATAGTTCTGAAGAGTTCTTAGTAATTTTTCCCCTTTTAATACGCCAGCTAATTTGGAATGCGTTTACATTTCTAACAGATTATCATTTTTGTCCATTAAAATGTTCTAACTGATTTAAGTTTATTGCAGTGTAGTAAAGAAATAATATATTTTCTGCTTCTTACAATTAATTATACTCTTTTTGTATTTCAGTAAGTGATGATTTAGGAACTTTTCAATGAGTATTTGAAAATGAGGGTTATTCCCTATAGTGTGCATCTTGCTTCCTATTTCTTACAATTTTTACCTAAATGGATCCCTTGTGGACCTAGAAAGATGTGTTAAATTCTTACACCAAAATGATATTTCTGTCATTTTTGCATGCCCTAATGATTCATGGTGGTTGTGATTTTATTTCCATCTTTGATCTTCAGTACTCCTTCTTTCATTATTATTATCTCTCTGTTCTTTTTTTTCTATTCTGAGAGAACTTTTCAAGTTTGTAATCCACATACTGACATATATCCTACAATTTTATGCAGATTTTAATTTTGCCACACCACATCCTTATGTTTTTGATGGTGTTTCATCCATCTACTTTTACATCTTTTCTTGAATTTTTTGTCTTGGCATCTATTTTAGAGAGCTACTTTATTTTATATAACCATCAGAGGTAATAGTTTCTAGAGTCTATTACTATTTTTTGTAGGGTAAAAATGATTTTCAAAGTCTGGTTCTTTGAGTCATAGGAACATATCCACCATATTTCAGTCTGTTGATCTCCACCCCTCTCATGACACATTTTTTAATAGGTTGAATGTTAGCAAGTTCTAAACCCACCCTTCTGTATTCTTTGTGATGCTGGAGTGAACCATGTTCTTTTCTAGCTATTGTCCATGTTAGCCTCTGCCAGTAGGAGGCGCTAGAGGAAGACCGGAAAGCTGGTGGAGCAGGAGGGGGCTTAGCCCTTCATGTTCTTGTCATCACTTAGGCAGCCAACCTTGTTTCCAGTTTTTCTTTTCCTACATCCCTAAAATCAGCCCGCAAAAATCATTGTCTCTCCTCTGAGCATCTAGGCTCTAAACACCCAGCCTCTTACCTTTGTTTCTCCAGCCCTGGGCATGGTAGCTGTTTCCAGTTGCCTGCCCTTGGATGCCTCCTAAATCAACACTAGAGAACTGTAGGTGTGTTGCTTAAGCCACTCATCCAGCCACACTAGTTCGGGAGGGCAGAAGTCTTCCACTAGTTAGCCTTCTAGAAACTTCTGTTAAAAATAAGACTTTAGAAAGATGATAATATCCCGATGTCAGATATCTTAAGAAAAAGTTCTGTGTAGATGATCATCATCATAAACCTGATTGTATCTCATAAGTGCTCTGTATGTCACACTTTACCAAGGGTAAAACGGTTATTAAAATAACTATCTTTTTGAGCAGTAGTGGATGGCACTGCAAATGGCCCATGGCCTTCATAGTCCACGGTCAGTGGGGATCTGGAGAAAGAAAGAGATGATGAGAGTAAGCCAGCAGTCCTGTTGTGGTTTTCTTGGAGGAGAGGGTAGGGAAGAGACATGTGGGAGAAATAAGGAATTATGTTATGAAATCTGACAGCATGCGCAGTTTGCTTTTGGTGCTGCAAAACAGTAAAAAGACTTATTGACGGCTATATTTAAGGTCATTGCAGTGCATGAAATGCAAATCAAAGTGTTATTCCTTACTAGAAGCTGGGAAATAACATTTACATAACATCCTTTTAAGGTAATGAGTTAAGTTCATTATTTCTTTATTACTGTAACTGTTTCAAGAAAGTTATTTCCATACTAAAAATACTTCTTCTCCTGCTTGAATCTGATTTGTCATAATTTTTGCATGACGTTATAATCTATTGTTAGGAAATGATCATTTCATTTATTTCTGTTTCATGGAGAATATTGTTAACCAGCTGTTTCAATCTCTCCAAGTAAACTCACTTCCAGAATTCCTAGTTAGTGTCAGTGCTGATTGATAGGAGTGTCACCGTTTTTCTGACCCTCTCTGACTTGTCACTGTGACATAGTGCAGAGGCAGACAAGAAATTTGAGCAAAGGAAAAGATACCAAAGCCCTAGACACGTTACAAACTGGATAATTAGACTCTGAATTGTGAAGAATAGACTGAATGAAGTAATGTCGCAAACCTATAGTGGCCTAAAGAGCACAGTGATGTCAGTGTGAAATCTTTTTTACCTAAGTTTTATGGCTAACTAGTAATAGGAATAAAACTGAGTGATCTCAGAAAACTATGTTATAATTCAAACCTGATGAGTGGTGGGCCTTCCTCTTACTCTCCTTAACTCACCCACGGCTTTTTCTGTATGATGAGGTTTTCTTCAGTTAGTTCTTCGCCCATAACTAAAACTGCATGATCCAGTTCAAAAGTTAAAAGTTCATTTATAAATTCACAGAATATAATTTTCAGGAGAAAAAAATGTAACTCAATCAGCTTTTCCTGGTTTACATCATGTGATAGTCTCATATTTACTCTGTGGTTAACAAGAAATAACTGTTACCAACAAAAATCAGAGAATTTAAAAACAACGAACATTTTGCTTGGGAGCCTATGTATATCTCTATATAAATACATATAGACATCTATAAACATCATCGATCCTCCTCATATGCCCATGCCATATATATGTG
Organism: Smutsia gigantea; assembly: GCA_032199065.1. Lineage (NCBI taxonomy): Eukaryota > Metazoa > Chordata > Mammalia > Pholidota > Manidae > Smutsia > Smutsia gigantea. The sequence goes on along the minus strand of JAVSCE010012395.1, from coordinate 5,181 downwards.
GATGTGGGATGATGCTTGTTTTTATATATACAAGTCTATATTTATATAGCTGAAGAAGTGAAACATATTGCTTTTTATTTAAGTGACTCAGTGCATATATAGACAAGCTTTATTTTGCAGCACTTTGTCAATGCTGGGATGATTAGATATTAGTAATGATTGGGTCTTCTGAAGGTCTAAGTGTGACAGGGTAAGGTGATGTCCCTACAGACATTCCTGTGATATCAAGCCCTTACCTTGGCTAGGGAATCTCTAGGGAAATGTATTATCCTTGATGGAAATAAAAATTTGCTTTAGGTAACTTGATATATTTGAATTATGCATTTATGACATTGGTTCCGATTATTATGAGTAGGTGTTTTGGGGAGGGTCTTTGTGGGAAGGGAAGGTGGTGGGATAAGAAGGTTCGTATGAGCGCTAAACTCAGTGTTCAATTTCCTGGTAAAGTGAGGAGGGAGAAAAAGAAGCCCTTGATTTCTTTCTGTTCAGAATAATTTAGTAACCACAGTTCATACTTTATATTTTCTGCAGAATAGTTTTAACAGCTTGCTTTTGTAGTTGGGAAATGACACTTACCTGGATTTTCTCAGGTTCTTTATTTATGGTACCAGTGAGGACTGCTGCTAATTAACTATAGAGGAGACAATGAGGATACAGGTGTACTAAGCTGGAAAATTCCAAGAAGAATGTGAAGGCCCTAGAGTGTCTCAATTCAGCAGATAAGTGAAACAATTCAGCAGATAAGTGAAACATGTATGTAGTACTGCATTCTGCCTCTTATGGCTTGTCGATGGTCTGTAGTATGAATTTATAAAGATGGATGTTTTGGGGCTCTGAAATAAAAATTATTCTTACATTTCTCAGATTTGTTAAAGGATCTCAGAGACACTTTCAAATCCCATGTATTGTAAAGCTATGGTAATTGAGAAAGTTGGAGAAGTGGTTTCTCAGCATTAGAACACAACTTAATTTTTTCAAGATTGTTGGAAATCTGAGGTTGTTGATAATGTTCCTAATGTAATTTACTATCATACTGTCCTGTTTCATCCTTACCTTCTCCCGACTCCCACCCTCTTGTGCTGAAATTATTAGAGGTCTGACTAGTATCATTCTAATAATACTGTGGTGTGTTTAGATCTGGTACTTGTTTTTCCTGGTGTGGCATATTTGGATATGTATAAATATGTAATAATATAGGGAACTGAATCTTCACTTTCAAGAAGGTATGATGATATTTCTGTTGGTTAAAATGGATAATTGGACTTCCGGGAAGATGGCGGTGTGAGCAGGGCGGCAGAAATCTCCTCCCAACACTATATTTATCTACGAAAACACAGAAAATACATCTATTCCTAAAAGAGAGACGAGAATACACAGGAAAGCGCACAGCGAGCAGCTACACCCGAGAGGACTCGGCACCCCAAGAGGCGGGTAAGATACGGAGCCGCGACCCGGCGGGACCCAAGCCCTCCCCCACCCCAGCGCAACGGCGGGAGGAGAGGATCCAGAGCCGGGAGGGAGTGGAAGTGCACCCCGCGAAGTAGCCAGCCCCGGTGATCTGCGCGGGGAGCGCTGACCCACATTGAGCAGTGCAGCGGAGATTGGAGAGACAGAGGGGCAGGATCTGAGCGGGGAACGCGCCAGGGTGCTTGCAGCCGGCTCCCGGGAAGGAAAAAAAAAAAGCGCGCTTTCTTCAGCGGTCTTAAAGAGACAGGAGCCCAGCGGAGGAGCCGGATCGCCCCAGCACACTCAGCCCAGCAGGCTGGGAGTCCTGGGGAGTTTCAGACGCCTTAGCTGGTGACTGAGGAAGCGTAGCCATACTTACACTTCTCACTGAGATCAACAGCCTCCTATTCGTTCCCACCCCTGCCAGAGCGATAAAGGGCTCTGCGGAGCGGCACAGTCACAGCTGTGGAATAGTGGGGCAATAGCGCCACCTAGAGCATTCCCACAGAATCTACGTCCGGTGGGCATTTTTTTTGTTTCTTTTGTTTTGTTTTGTTTTTTCTTTTCTTTCTTTTTTCTTTTTTTTTCTCTTTTTTATTTTCTTCTCTTTTTAAAGTCTTAAAGAGCCCAGCTGACATACGTGGCAACTATCAGTGACCAATTATACAGCCATGAAAAGACAGAGGAATATGGTTCAGACCAAAATCAACCAGACAACCCCAGAGAGGGAGTCAGAAGGGATGGAAATGCACAGCCTTCCTGAAAAAGAATTCAGAATAAAAGTCATAACCATGCTGATGGACCTACAGAGAAATGTGCAAGAGCTGAGGGAGGAAGTGAGGGAACTGAGGAAAGACAATGCAGAAATCAGACAAGCGATCGACGGACTTAATAGCAGAATGGATGAGATGCAAGAGACTGTTAATGGAATAGAAAACAGAGAACAGGAGTACAGAGCAGCTGAGGCAGAGAGAGATAAAAGGATTTCTAGGAATGAAAGAATATTAAGAGAACTGTGTGACCAATCGAAATGGAACAATATTCGCATTATAGGAGTACCAGAGGAAGAAGAGAGAGAAAAAGGGATAGAAAGTGTCTTTGAAGAAATAATTGCTGAAAACTTTCCCTCGCTGGGGAAGGAAGTAGTCTCGCAGTCCACCGAAGCTCATAGATCTCCCAACACAAGGGACCCAAGGAAGACAACACCAAGACACATAATAATTAAGATGGCAAAGATCAAAGATAAAGACAGGGTATTAAAGGCAGCTAGAGAGAGAAAAAAGATCACCTACAAAGGAAAACCCATCAGACTATCATCAGACTTCTCAACAGAAACCTTACAGGCCAGAAGAGAATGGCATGATATATTTAACGTTATGAAACAGAAGGGCCTCGAACCAAGAATATTGTATCCAGCACGATTATCATTTAAATATGATAGAGGGATTAAACAATTTCCAGATAAACGAAAGTTGAGAGAGTTTGCCTCTCATAAACCACCACTACAGGATATCTTAAATGGACTGCTCTAGATGGAAGCACACCTAAGGCTAAAAAGATGTCACCAGAGAAAAAAAAAATCATAGCAAAGAAAGCGGACCATCCAAATACCAACTAAAGGCAAAGAATAAAACACCTATTATAGAAAGAATGGAGGAGGAGGAATAAGAAGGGAGAGAAATAAAGAAACATCAGACTGTGTTTACAATAACTTAACAAGAAAGTTAAGTTAGATTGTTAGATAGTAAAGAAGCAACCCTTGAACCCTTGGTAACCACGAATCTAAAGCCAGCAATGGCAATAAGTACATACCTATCAATAATCACCCTAAATGTAAATGGACTGAATGCACCAATCAAAAGACACAGAGTAACAGAATGGATAAAAAAGCAAGACCCATCTATATGCTGCCTACAAGAAACTCACCTCAAATCCAAAGATATACACAGACTAAAAGTGAAGGGATGGAAAAAGATATTTCATGCAAACAACAAAGAGAAAAAAGCAGGTGTTGCAGTACTTGTATCAGACAAAATAGACTTCAAAACGAAGAAAGTAGCAAAAGATAAAGAAGGACATTACATAATGATAAAGGGGTCAGTCCAACAAGAAGATATAACCATTATAAATATATATGCACCCAACACAGGAGCGCCAGCATATGTGAGACAAATACTAACAGAATTAAAGGAGGAAATAGACAGCAATGCATTCATCTTAGGAGACTTCAACACACCACTCACTCCAGAGGACAGATCAACCAGACAGAAAATAAGTAAAGACACAGAGGCACTGAACAACACACTAGAACAGATGGACCTCACAGACATCTACAGAACTCTACACCCAAAAGCAACAGGATACACATTCTTCTCAAGTGCACATGGAACATTTTCCAGAATAGACCACATACTAGGCCACAAAAAGAACCTCAGTAAATTCAAAAATATTGAAATCCTACCAACCAACTTCTCAGATCACCAAGGTATAAAACTAGAAATAAATTTTAGAAAGAAATCAAAAAGGCTCACAAATACATGGAGACTTAACAACACTCTCCTAATTAATCAATGGGTTAACGACAAATCAAAACAGAAATCAAAGAATATATGGAGACTAATGACAACAACAACACAAAGCCACAACTTCTGTGGGACGCAGCAAAGGCAGTTCTAAGAGGAAAGTATATTGCAATCCAGGCCTATTTAAAGAAGGAAGAACATTCCCAAATGAATAGTCTAAAGACACAATTACTGAAATTGGAAAAAGAAGAACAAATGAGGCCCAAAGTCACCAGAAGGAGGGACATAATAAAGATTAGAGAAGAAATAAATAAAATTGAGAAGAATAAAACAATAGAAAAAATCAATAAAACCAAGAGCTGGTTCTTTGAAAAAATAAACAAAATAGATAAACCCCTAGCCAGACTCATTAAGAGAAAAAGAGAATCTACACACATAAACACAATCAGAAATGAGAAAGGAAAAATCACGATGGACCCCACAGAAATACAAAGAATCATAAGAGAATGAGAATCTATATGCTAACAAGCTGGAAAACGTAGAAGAAATGGACAACTTCATAGAAAAATACAACCTTCCAAGACTGACCAAGCAAGAAACAGAAAAACTAAACCGACCAATCACCAAGGACGAAATCGAATTGGTAATCAAAAAACTACCCAAGAACAAAACCCCCGGGCCTGATGGATTCACCTCTGAATTCTACCAGAGATATAGAGAAGAAATAACAACGATTCTCCTTAAAGTTTTCCAAAAAATAGAAGAGGAGGGAATACTTCCAAAATCATTCTATGAAGCCAGCATCACTCTAATACCAAAACCGGGCAAAGACCTCACCAAAAAAGAAAATTACAGACCAATGTCCCTGATGAACGTAGATGCAAAAATACTCAACAAAATATTAGCAAACCGAATTCAAAAATACATCAAGAGGATCATACACCATGATCAAGTGGGATTCATCCCAGGGATGCAAGGATGGTACAACATTCGAAAATCCATCAACATCATCCACCACATCAACAAAAAGAAGAACAAAAACCACATGATCATCTCCATAGATGCTGAAAAAGCATTTGACAAAATTCAGCATCCATTCCTGATTAAAACTCTCAACAAAATGGGTATAGACGGCAAGTACCTCAACATCATAAAGGCTATATATGACAAACCCACAGCTAACATCATACTTAACGGCGAGACGCTGAAAGCT
>JAVSCE010012394.1:0-38705 GCA_032199065.1 Smutsia gigantea | reverse complement strand
AAAAAAAGAAGTACATTACATAATGATAAATGGGTCAGTCCCACAAGAAGATATAACCATTTTAAATACATATACACCCAACACAGGAGCACCAATATATGTGAAACAAATACTAACAGAATTAAAGGAGGAAATAGAAAGCAATGCATTCATTTTAGGAGACATCAACACATCACTCACTCCAAAGGACAGATCAACCAGACAGAAAGTAAGTAAAGACACAGAGGCACTGAACGACACACTAGAACAGATGGACCTAACAGACATCTAAAAAACTCTACACCCAAAAGCAGAAGGATACACATTCTTCTCAAGTGCACATGGAACGTTTTCCAGAATAGACCACATACTAGGCCACAAAAAGAACCTCAGTAAATTAAAACATATGAAAATTCAACCAACCAACTCCTCAGATCAAAAAGGCATAAAGCTAGAAATAAATTGTACAAAGAAAACAAAAAGGCTCACAAATGCATGGAGACTTAACAGCATGCTCCTAAATAATCAATGGATAAATGATCAATTAAAACAGAGATCAAACAATATATAGAGACTAATGACAGCAGTAACACAAAGCTGCAGCTTCTGTGGGATGCAGAAAACAGTTCTAAGAGGAAAGTATATTGCAATCCAGGCCTATTTAGAGAAGGAAGAACAATCCCAAATGAATAGTCTAAAGACACAATTATTGAAATTGGAAAGAGAAGAACAAGTGAGGCCCAAAGTCACCAGAAGGAGGGACATAATAAAGATCAGAGAAGAAATAAATAAAATTGAGAAGAATACAATAGGAAAAAATCAATGAAATCAATAATTGGTTCTTTGAGAAAATAAACAAAATAGATAAACCCCTAGGGCAAACTTATTAAGAGAGAAAGAAAATCTACACACATAAACAGAATCAGAAATAAGAAAGGAAAAATCATTACAGACCCCACAGAAATACAAAGAATTATAAGAAAATACTATGAAAATCTATATGTTAACAAGCTGGAAAACCTAGAAGAAATGGGCAACTTCTTAGAAAAATACAACCTTCTAAGAATGACCAAGCAAGGAACAGAGAACCTAAACAGACCAATCACCAGCAACGAAATTGAATCGGAAATCAAAAAACTACCCAAGAACAAAACCCCTGGACCAGATGGATTCACCTCTGAATTTCACCAGACATATAGAGAAGAAATAATACCCATTCTCATTAAAGTTTTTTAAAAAATAGAAGAAGAGGGAATACTTCCAAACTCATTCTATGAAGCCAGCATCACTCTAATACCAAAAAAGGGCAAAGACCTCACCAGAAAAGAAAATTGCAGACCAATATCCCTGATGAGCATAGATGCAAAAATACTCAACAAAATATTAGCAAACCGAATTCAATAATACATCAAGAGGATCATACACCATGATCAAGTGGGATTCATCCCAGGGATGCAAGGATGGTACAACATTTGAAATTCCATCAACATCATCAACCACGTCAACAAAAAGAACAAAAACCACATGATGACCTCCATAGATGCTGAAAGGCATATGACAAAATTCAGCATCAATTAATGATTAAAACTCTCAAAAAATGGGTATAGAGGGCAAGTACCTCAACATCATAAAGGCCGTATATGACAAACCAACAGACAACATCATACTTACCAGTGAGAAGCTGAAAGCCTTTCATCTAAGTTCTGGAACAAGACAGGGATGCCCACTCTCTATACTGTTATTCAACATAGTACTGGAGGTCCTAGCCATGGCAATCAGACAAAACAGAGAAATACAAGGCATCCAGATTGGTAAAGAAGAAGTCAAATTGTCACTATTTGCAGATGACATGATATTGTACATAAAAACCCCCAAGGACTCCACTCAAAACTACTAGAATTAATATCTGAATTCAGCCAAGCTGCAGGATACAAAATTAACACACAGAAATCTGTTGCTTTCCTATACAGTAATGATGAACTAACAGAGAGAATCAGAAAAACAATTCCATTCACAATTGCATCAAAAAGAATAAAATACCTAGGAATAAACCTAACGGAGGAAGTGAAAGACCTGTACTCTGAAAACTACAAGACACTCTTAAGAGAAATTAAAGAGGACACTAACAAATGGAAATTCATCCCATGCTCTTGGCTAGGAAAAATAAATATTGTCAAAATGGCTATACTACCTAAAGCAATCAACAGATTCAATGCAATCCCTGTCAAAATACCAATAGCATTCTTCAATGAACTGGAACAAATAGTTCTAAAATTCACATAAACCACAAAAGACCCCAAATAGCCAAAACAATCCTGAGAAGGAGGAATAAAACAGGAGGAATTACCCTCCCTGACTTCAAGCTCTACTACAAAGCCACAGTAATCAAGACAATTTGGTATTGGCAGAAGAACAGACCCATAGACCAGTGGAACAGAATGGAAAATCCAGACATTAACCTAAACATATATGGTCAATTAATATTTGATAAAGGAGCCTTGGATATACAATGGGCAGATAACAACCTCTTCAGCAGCTGGTGTTGGCAAAACTAGACACCTACATGTAAGAGAATGAAACTGGACTACTGTCTAACCCCACACACAAAAGACAACTCAAAATGGATCAATGACCTGAATGTAAGTCATGAAACCATAAAACTATTAGAAGGGAAATTAGGCACAAATCTCTTGGACATAAACATGAGCAACTTCTTCATAAACATATCTCCCCGGGCAAGGGAAACTAAAGCAAAAATGAACAAGTGGGAGTATATCAAGCTGAAAAGCTTCTGTAAAGCAAAGGACACCATCAGTAGAACAAAAAGACTTCCTACAGTTTGGGAGAATATATTCAGAAATGACATGTCAGATAAGGGGTTGACATCCAAAATATATAAAGAACTCACGCACCTCAACAAATAAAAAGTAAATAATCCAACTAAGCAATGGGCAGAGGATATGAATAGAAACTTCTCCAAAGAAGAAATTCAGATGGCCAGCAGGCCCATTAAATGATGCTCCACATCGCTAATCATCAGAGAAATGCAAATTAAAACCACAATGAGATATCACCTCACACCAGTAAGGATGGCCGCCATCCAAAAAAAAACAACAATAAATGTTGGTGAGGATGTGGAGAAATTGGAACCCTCCTACACTGCTGGTGGAACTGCAAATTAGTAGAACCATTGTGGAAAGCAGTATGGAGGTTCCTCAAAAAACTTAAAATAGAAATACCATTTGACCCAGGAATTCCACTCCTAGGAATTTACCCCAAGAACCCAGCAGCCTGGTTTGAAAATGACATATGCACCCCTATGTTTATCACAGTGCTATTTACAATAGCCAAGAAATGGAAGCAACCTAAGTGTCCATCAGTAGATGAATGGATAAAGAAGATGTGGTACATATACACAATGGAATATTATTCAGCAATAAAAAAAAAAGAAATCCTACCATTTGCAACCACGGCGGGCTCGGGCCTCCTCTACCCGCTGGCTCTGTGGCTGCCGGCGCGGCTGAGCCGTGTTTCCGGGGCCGGGGAAGGTTGCGCGCCGTTGGGCTTTGCAGGCTCGCACTCCCGCCGCGGCGCAGGCATCGGAGCCATGAACTACGCGCGCTTCCTCACGGCCACGAGCGCGGCGAGAGAGCCGTCTGCCATCCGCGTCCTGAGTGAGTCCGGGACCGGGGCCCTGGGGACGCGGCGGGAAGGCCGGGGCGGGCTGCCGGCGGCTCCTGGTGGAGCGGGGTTGCGCGCGGAGGAGGGCCGCGGCCCCCGTCGCTCCCCGGGCAGAGGAGGGAGCCTCGGACCACCGTCCGACCCCGGGAAATACCTCGCTAGGAGGCCTTCTGACTAAGGCGAGCGCCGCGCCGTCGTCCGAGGAGGGTCTTCAGGGCAGTTCCTTCTCTTCTCCGTCCCGCAGCGGAGATCCTGAGCAGGGCGCCGAGGTCGCTCATCTCCCTGGCCGCGGGGTCCCCGAACCCGAGCACCTTCCCCTTCAAGGCCGCCGAGGTGACCACGCACGACGGGAAGGCCGTGCGGCTGGACGGAGCGCGCATGGCGAGGGCGCTGCAGTACTCGCCCAGCGCCGGGTACGCCCGCGCCGCCGCCGGGTCGCTCCCAGGAGCGGGAGCCTAAGGCCCGCTGATTAAGTGACCTGTGTCCTTTTTAACTGGGTATTCAACAGGTAGGAAGGTCTGAGGAAGTCTTCATAAAAGAACTAAGGGCAACAGGTGTACTGAACGCTTGGCGTCTCCAGTGCCCCACCGTTCGGCCGGCAAGGCCCGGGAGGGTCGGAGGCTGCGGGAAGGCAGTGCCCTTGGAGCCTGAAATAAATGAGAGCTAGGTGGAGCAGCAGGTCGGAGAGCGGAAAAGGATCCAGAAGCAGCGATTTTAAGGCCTGGGGAAACTTCCTAATAATTATGTACCCGTAATACTTTCAGGCAGCCATGCAAATGTCTTGGATTACATTAAAGTTCAGATTTCTTTAATTTCCTAAAAGCAAACTGGAACACATTATATTAAAGACTTTACTAAGTTGATCTTCTTCCAAAGATGAAGGATAATTTATGGAGTGTCTATATATTACACTTTATTAAAGCCACCTTCTGTGATCAGAAAATATATTGAAATATAATACATGTTATATATATGAATTATATGTTATATATGTAATATATATATGAATTATACATACAGGCTTTTCTTTCCATGATACAAAGAATTTACGGAGCTGAACTTCAAGGTAGCCTATCAAATCCATTATGCAGTGAGTGCTGGACTGTCAAAGAAAGAACGTAGGCTTTAGAATAAGAAAGACATAGATTCAGATCTCAGCTCACTTAAAATCACTGGTTGTTTGGCTTTATGTGAATTTTGAATCTCAAAATCTGTTGCCTTGCCTTTTAATTAGGAATATTAATATTGGCAAAAGCATGTGAAGATTTTGAACTTGAATTTATAAAGTGCCTGGTATAAAGCTACCATGTAATTACTATCTCCTATCATTACGGTCTTCACTTCTATAAATTTGAAAATACATTTTATGGTTTAGAATCCCAGAGCTGTTGTCCTGGCTGAAACAGTTGCAAGTAAAATTGCATAACCCTCCCAGCGTCCATTACCCAGCCAGCCAAGGACAGATGGACCTGTGTGTTACGTCTGGCAGCCAAGACGGTCTCTGTAAGGTAAGGCTGAATGCAGAGGGCATCTCACTGTGACCATCAGCTATGTCTGTAAATGCACATCTCATCTCACCTCACCATGAGAGATCATGTGTGTATGTCCTGGTAGCCTTTCTTGTCTTGACCTAGAATTCTCAACAGGAAACTAAAGACATTCACCAACCTGATTTCTCTTAAACCTTCATCATGTGGTCAGTGACCCAGAGCTACAAGGCATTAAGACAAGATTCCCCTGAAGGGAGTACTCAGCTCCTGCCAGAGGCTTCGTGAGCACTGCTCCATCTCACATGGCTCAGAGAAAGGTTCAGGTCGCATTGTGATTTATGCCTATAACGAAATCTCAGTATGGTTTTTAAGTTCCTTAGAAGGCAGTCCTGCCATTCCTGAGATTAAATGTTATTCATTTGCACATCTGCTTATGTACACATCTGTGCTCACTGCTGCTTCTATCTTGGCTTCTCCAGATCTGTGTGTATGTGTGTGTCTCTGGCTTCTCTCTGGACTAGTTCTCATATTCTCTCTCTCTGCAGAAAGGTGCTCAGGACAGTTTCTTCTTTATCTGCCACAATATCAGTCATATCAAGGAAGGAAAACAGCATACATGGCCACATGCATCAATAGCTCACTTACATGCGTATTGCAGTGTTCTCAGTGGGAATATTTCACTTTGTTCTGCAGGAGAGATACTATTTTAGGCACCTGTGTTTGTCTACATCTGTTAAACGATACTGCCCGATAATAAATAGCCCTCCTTTTCATTTAGAGTATTTGACATTCTCATGTCCCCTAATTGACATGGAAAATGTACATAATCAGGTTTTCATTTGGTCATTTGACAGTGCACATGCCACCCACGTACTTTGGTCCTAGGCTGCCCTGGAAAACCCGAATCAACTAGAAGCTTTTCAGAAGGGGATACGGTTTGTCATAGCATGCCAAAAGCCATAAGTACAAGGTGAATGGAACATCCTAGACCAAACTGGAAACAAAATTCAGTCTTCAGTGTCAGTTGCCAATGACAGAATTATTTGTCATGAGATGTAGGTTGTTAAGATGTCAGGAAGGAGAGGCTTGAACTGGGGACTGAAACATCACAAAGTGAAAACGGTTTATTCTGTGGCTTATATGATTTAGTCACAAAGACCCCTTTGATTTAGGTTGGGAAAAACCTATCATCTGGCTCTACTGATGTCAGTGGACATCATACTCCCTGCAAGATCTAAGGTCCATCAAGCCTGTCTTACCCCTAAGTGTCCTTTAACATTGTCCACCTCCCCATCCTCTGTGGAACACTCCTCTCTGGTTCTCTCAGCACCACACTGGCCCACTTGCCCAGCCTCCTTTGCAGTGTCCTCTACACAGCCATGAGTTACCAGGATTCCTCAAGGCTCAGTCCTCGAACATCCCCCCTTAATCTGTACTTCCCCTGGGTGCCTCCGTGCACAGCCACATGGTCAGTCCATGCAGTAACTCTCAGGCTCCTGCCAAATTCATTTATCCATCTGATGCCATCACAGAGTGTTTCAGAGGCACCTCAAACCAAAGCACTCATCTCCCTCAAAAATGGGCGCCTCTTTGGTTCTGTATCTTGGTGAATGGTGTCGCCTCACCGTGTCTCTGGTTCCACAGCCAGAGTCTAGGTGTTGTCCTGGGCCCTCCTCTTCCTCACTCCCCTATATAATCCATAATCATGTTCCATTGGCTTCGATTTCCTGAACACATCTCAGTTCTCTCCAATTCCACCATCACCCTCGTTCAGACTATCCTCATCTGTCCCCAGGACTGCAACAAAAACTTCCCGAATACTCCGAAGAACTTCCAAGACTTTCCACACATCTTCTCACTCCTCTTACTCACTCCTGTTGGAGCCCAAATGATCCCAGCATGCGTCTGTGACAGTGTGACTGCCCCTCCCACCCTCCACCTGAAACTCTTACCAGCCTCACTAGGCCTGTATGTGACATGGCATGGCCTCTGCCCACTCTCCTCTTCACACTCCACTGCAAGCCACACAGTTCTCTCAGTTCCTCACCTCCTATGCCAACTCTTCACTTCCTCAGGGAAGCCTGCCCAAGTCTTTCCACAATGAGCTCTCATAACATCATGTATTACACTTCGTAGCACCCATCACTGTTTTTAAATACACATTTACTTGAGTAATTGTTTGATTAGTGTCTAGCTCACAGTAGACTGGTGGCTCCACAAGGGCAAGAACCATGTCGTCATGCTCTCCACACCATACAGAGGCCTGGCTTAACAGCAAATAGTTACTCAGTTTTCAGAGGGAATAAAAGGAAAAAGTTAAATTTAGGAGCCAAACCAGTTATGTTGTTTCCTACCCTAGAACATAGGTTGCAGACTATGGCTTGAGAGCCAAATGCAACCCAAATCTAGCCCTCATCTTACCTTTAAATCAAGCTTTGTTAAAAGTTAGCCAGACCCTTTGGTTTACATATTGCCTGTGGCTGTTTTCTCACTACAGAGGCAGGAAAGAGTAGTTGGCAATGGAGACTCTATGCCCCACAAAATATGTATCATTTGGCACTTTAGAGAAAATTTGCCAACTTCTACTCCAGAATCCTAGTGGGCTCAAACTAAAAAGGGGTTCTCAGAATGGAAACAGTACTATCCAAGCTAACCTGTGCTTCTTTCTGTTAGGTGTTTGAAATGATCATTAATCCTGGAGATAATGTCCTCCTAAGTGAACCTGTTTACTCAGGAATACTTCAAATTGTGAGTACACATTTTTATAAAAGGCAACTCTCTAAATAAGAAGAAATCATTCTATCTTTTAGAATTACCTGTCCACTGAAAAACAAAATGGCATCTTTCATCTGTAAACAGAAGAATCTTAAATGATATATGCAAAAGATGTTAAATATACCCTCTTCTTTATACATTTCATTTTACAAAATCTAAGTATAGGTGATATACCTGGCTCTGCTGTGCACCAGTCAGAACACACTGCTGAGAGAATTAGGTGTGTCTGAAGCACAATAGTTTAGGAGAGAGATGTACACAAACTGGAGTACAATCAGACAAGAATAATCCAAGTGACGAGGGGATTGGAAACGATACCGTGTGATAAACGAGTATAGGAGCTACGGCTGTTCTCCCCAATAAGGAAAGGCTACACAGAGCCATGACGATTGTCCCCATATATGTAAGTTGGCCATGGATTTATTTGTGCATGTCCTTAGGCTGGTAGAACTGGGACCAAAGGGCGGAAACTACAGGCAAACGATTTCAACTCACCATAAGAACTTTCTTTGAGCCTCACCTGGCTCCTAAGGAGGTGGGAGTATTGTCCATCATTGCCCATCATTAGGGAGGTAAACTTACTCCTAACTGACATCTAACAGAGATGTTGGAAAAATAGTTCTAGCTTAGAGTAGGGAAATTAAGTGAAGTGACCTTTATGCTTTATTGATTCTAACTTCAGGGATTCTCTTTTTTTTTCTTCCAAATATAATGTTATCTTTTTAAAAAGCAATTATAAATTTGAAGATTGGCTTTTCTATTTCTGCAAAAAGGCTACTGGAATTTTGATAGGGATTGTGTCAAATCTGTAGATTGCTTTTGTAGTATTGACAGCTTAACAGTATCAGTCTTCTAAATGATGAATAGGTGATGTCTTTTCCATTTATTTGGGTTTCTTAATTTTTTTCAGCAATGTTTTGTAGTATTTAATGTCTAAGTCTTTCACCTCCTTTATTAGCTTTATTCCCCCAGATATTTTATTATTTTGGTTACTATTATAAATGGAATTATTTTCTTAATTTCCTTTTCAGATTGTTCATTTTAATGTAAATTTTATCCCTCCTTGTAAATGTTGAGAAAACATACCTTTCCTTAAAATTGGCCAATCTTCAAATTTATAAGGGATTGCAAGGGGCCGAAACAGCCAAAACAAACTTGAAAAAGAACAAAGTTGGAGGACTCCCTCTTTCCAAGTTCACAACAAACTTCAAAGCTACAGTAATCAAAACAGTGTGGTACTGGCATGACAGATATAGAATATGGAATAGCTGGACTCAAAGTCCAGAAATAAACCCATACATCTGCGGTCAATTGATTTTGACAAGGGAACCAAACCATTCAATACAGAAAGAAGTCTTGTCAACAAATAATTGGTGATTGGATTCTAATTATCAGTTATTTTGCTCAACTCCTTACATAATGGCTATATATGTAAAACCCACAAATGTTTTCACATACCCAAACAGAAACCATGCCAAGCTCTGAGGAAACATGCTCATCAGTAACGTGTGTTTCATGGACCAATATTAATTTGTATTTCATGGTAGATGTGTTTTTCTCAGTGTAAGTACTGTTAAGTTTGTCATAAGTTTGTCTGGATTATTTCTGCTTAGTAAAAAATTCTGTATTTGAGTGCTAAAAAGAGTGTTACTTATCCTTTGAAAATTTTTTTTTCTGAGAACATCACTTAATTACTATTATTTCTTAACTTCTAATTTTTTTCTTTGTGATGATCCAAGAATAAGAGTCCACAAGATTTTATAAAATTATGTCTATAAGCAAGGCCACTTACTTGGCCATTTCAGCCTTAGCAATTGGTAAAATATGGAAATTCTTCCTTACCCCTTGGTGAACTGCTGCCCCATCACTGCCCTGGCTCACCTGGCCTCTCTCTTAAGACCACCCTGAGCCTCCCAGAGTGCAGTTACTGCTTATATGGCAGGGGCCCCCTCAGCCCCATTCCAGCCCACCACTATTTCTGATATACCCATGCTATACTACTGGTTAAGTATTTTGGATATCACATCTCCTTATAACTACTTTATGTATTAGTGTAACAGATGTTTCATATCCTTACTTTATTTTTAAAAATTCATTACTAATCATCTACTTTATAAATCACTTGATTTACGAAGATAATTCAGTCAGAAGACGCTTAGCTGCCATGTAACAAACGACATGTCTGTTTCTCTCTCACCTTCACACCCACTGCAAGCCTCACTGCAGGGCAGCTGCAGCCCTGGTCCACGTCACTGTCATCCCCACCCAAGGTGACAGAAGCAGCCTCTCTCTGAACAGGTCCAGTCTTAGAGCAGAGGGAAGACAGAGAGAACCACAAGCTGGATTTTAAAGCTGCTTTTCAGGGAACACACATCACTTCTCACAATTTATTGGCCAGAGCAGGACACACAGCCAAGCCTGACAGAAGAGAGCAGGAAGCACGATCCTTCCTCTGGCAACTGCTGGGATATTTTTGAACGATAATGGGATCTACCGCAGGGCAGTGACAGAATTAGAACATGCAACCTCAGCCCTCTACAGTGTAGAGCCAAGAGCACATTTGTATGTTTAAAGGTGTAAATGGTCACATCTCAGGTAGTGTAAGAAGAACCAGTCACACACATATTTTGTGATCCCATCGTCTTTTTCATTTGTGCTCAACAGCTGAAACCCCTGGGCTGCAATATTATTAATGTTTCCAGTGATGAACACGGGATTATCCCAGACTCCCTCCAAGAAATACTGTCCGAATGGAAACCGGAAGATTCAAAGAACCCCAGGAGAAACACCCCCAAGTTTCTCTACACCGTCCCAAATGGGAACAACCCCACTGGAAACTCCTTACCAACCGACCGCAAAAAGGCGATTTACGAGGTGCTTCACAGTCCACGGGCTGCCGGCGGCCTCTTAGGGGGGCATTGTGCACGTGCCCTTTCTTACTAGCCTCTTATGAGATGATTCTTAATAAAGGGAAGTCCTCATGTCAAGTGGCTTAGCAAGTTTAAACATAAGGAATTACTACATCCTTTGCTAACTGTGAGATTTTTCTTTTCCTTTAATTGGTATTTTCATTAAAAAAAATAGCATTTTTGCCCTGATGTTAAATTTTCTGAGGTTACTTAATATCTGACCCCAAGTTTGATTTTCATTATATTTTTATTTTCAACTCTCCTCTTTCCTACTCCCTGTCATTTCAGGTTACAAAGAAATTATTTTTTAAAAAAAGAGGCAAGCTCCCTTTTTAAGATCTCTTTTGGGTACCTGACTATGATGCCTAGCTTTTCACCACAAACAATCTTTAAAAAGTATCAAACACATATTGAGCAATACAGAAACCTTTGAAAAATAAGAGAAATGTGCCTTTTGTAAAGTCGCTTTTACTTATCTAACTATGCTCCTTAGCCAATCACTACAAATAGCTTTTAAAAACACATACCAAACGCATGTTAAACTATATAGAATTTGATCATGTGCGGTGGAATAGTAAGATTTCAAATAATTCCTTTTACTCACTATATATTTTTTTCCAAAATTTTGTCCTGTTCTTTTTCACTCATTCCTCAACTCTGTCCTGAGTTTTCACACCCTCCCCCTAGACAGCCTCATCCAGTTCTAAGGCTGTAAACTCCAGTCTGTATAATGGAGATGCCTCTTCCTCAACACCAGGCGTGTGCATGCAGTTCTCTGCCGGCGTCCATGTCCAGCCCCGGTCAGTGTCTCACAAGCACCCCAGCACTCCTGGTTCTACGCAGCCCCACCCAACCAGTACAAAGGATTCTGAGTCCCAGTGATTTTCATTTTAAATATCTCCTAAGAAATAAACACACTGTTTTAACTTTTCTTCAGCTCGCAAGAAAATATGATTTCCTCATAGTAGAAGATGATCCTTACTATTTTCTCCAGTTCACCAAGGTGAGTGATGGCAGGGACGCCCCACACTGTTAGAAGGGAAGCTGCAGGTTCCAGCACTGACTGGACTCCAGCCCGGCCCTGTGTCAGTAACCCGCCTTCTCACTGAGGTTAAATGAATGATTGTGAAGCTGCTACCACTTCAGTCTTTAGTGTTTCAGTTTTATCATGGGGCTAGTACTTTGCATCTCTGGTATTGCTGCCCCTTCCAGAAGCTACTTACTTCTACAACAGCAGCTAGCACTGTGTGCCACGGCCTGGGGCCGCCGGAGTGAGCAGGGCAGACAGTCTCTTGGGTCAGGTCCTAGCTCCCGGCTCCTGAAACACCCTGGGATGAGGTGTGGGTTTCCTCCCTGGGTGCCAGCTACAGCCCTTGGTGGTGGGTGACTGGGATGATGTCCGAGAGTGATCTGGAAGCGGTGCCCAAGCTGGAAGAGAACATGATCTATCTATGCTCAGTGAGTGGTGTCCCTTACAGACATGGGAGACATGCAAGTCTAAGCATGCCAGAACTTGCCATCCTGTCTTTTAGGGCCTGGATCTTACCTGCAGAATAATGGCTTTTTAGATTATTTTTCTATATATGATGCCACTTTTCACAGTTGCTGTTTCCTAGTAGGCAGTAGTATTGGAACAGACTCCAAAGGCCTGATTCCTCAAAATCAAACACTATCTCTATTTGTTCTCAGGACAGCAGGGATACTTGGCTTCAGTCCCCCCTTTAAATCTATTGCAAACAAACAGAAATTGATTTTTTTCATTTGGTTCACCTGGTTATCATATCCACCTACCTCTTTTCCCCTACCCTCAACAGGACGTGATACCCTTTCTCATATGCATCTATTTTTGAAGTAAATATTGAAGTCACTCTTTCAGATTGACTAAATTTCTCATCTTTTTTTCATCTTTCCAGTTCTGAGGATCAGTATTCTCTCTCTAAACAATCCTGAGGGCTGCTGGCCCTCTTCATTTTGCTCTAATATAAACTAGCTTTTCTTAAATCTTTCCTCAGAATATGTCAATCATCTTGGATCTCAACCCTTGAAGCAAGAAGGGTCTACTGAGGCATACTGAGCAAATGAGTAAACCCTTGTGTGTGTTGTTGGTAGAAAACCCATGAAGATAGGCAGATACTAATAAAGAGAACACGCATCTCTTCCTTAGTCCGTTTTAAAAGTTGAGATTAAGGTAACAGAAAAGATGGCTGCATTTCTGTTACTCAGTCTATGTCTTCTGCATCCTCTACAGGAAGTACTTATACACTCATTAGCAGAATTCTCAAACCAACAGTTGTTTTTTCCCATTTCAAGCCCTGGGCCCCAACATTTCTTTCCATGGATATTGATGGACGTGTCATCAGAGCTGACTCCTTTTCTAAAGTCCTCTCCTCTGGGTAAGGTGCTGCATCTCTGACTTAAGGCTCAATCTAAAAGAGATAGAGATTGTACCTGAGTACCTTGTAGCCCAAACAACTCATCCAAGATGCTTATATTCCACTTGCCTTAAAACAACAGTTTGGTTATCAAAATTAACCTAGGCCTTCTGTCTCATTATTCACCTCCAGCAATCAAAGGTACTTGGGCGTTGACCTAAAGTTTTAGTGGGACTGGTCATGTTTTTGTTTCATATATGAAAGAACCTATTTAAAAATGCTTAGACTTGCATTATATTTTAAATGCACACTTGAACTTAAATATGAATTCTAAATAACAGATGGTTGGTTTTATTAGAATGTTTTAATCATCTGGGTCCATTTGTCCCATCACGACTGTCTTCCTAATGAAACTGGTAAGAGACATATATTAGTGCTTATACAGGATTGGTACTATGCCTTTTCTTTTCTTGTGTAGGCTGAGAATTGGGTTCATAACTGGTCCAAAACCCTTGATAGAGAGAGTTGTTTTACACACACAAGTTTCAACAATGCATGCCAGCACTTTCTCACAGGTAAGGTCAATTTAGGAAATAGGAATTTTTAAAAATCGGATCAGAATAGAAAATAGATGTCAAGGAAGACTGAGTTAGGGTGGCATGGAGGGAAACCAACATCAAATCTCTAGTTCCAGTATTGATCTGAATTAGGAGGATGCTGCCCACATCCTCTCTAAAATGCAAGCAATGATTGAATTAACCTAAACTGGTGTTATTTTGCAGAGAAACCAAACTCCTCAAGAGTCAGGGCTTCTTCCTCAGCTTTTGCCCCCAGGAACTCCACAAAAACTTTGTTGAACTGGACAGGATGGATGCTTGTATTCCACTTGCCTTAAAACACCAATTTGGTTATTAATATTAGCCTAGGATGGAACTGCACTTCGTGAAGTAATACAACTTAAGCTTCTTTGTCTTAGAATCTATGATGAGAGCAAAGATTCCAGACTTGTTTAGGGGCTCATCGTTTGCCTTCCTTGCCTATGTCCTAACCTCTCCTCAGGACACTGGTCGGAATGTGTTTTAACTAAAATGAAGTAAATATGGAAGAATGTAAAAACTTCCTCACAAGCTTTGAGAAATCATTATATCTGTTCCCAGTGTAATCTTGAGAATCAACTCTTAAGGACAGATTTTTGCTACCTAAGATTTCAAAATGAACAGACAAGCTTATTTAGAACAGGACACTTGTTGGATACCGTACATTCCATGTCTATCCACATTTTCCCACATTTTTCATATCTGTTACCAGTAAAACTTCACAATAAACTTCATTTACCACATTTAGAACTTTGATTTTAGATAGTTACTTAATGTATTCAGAGACTTTTCTATGTAACTACTGCATGTAGTTTATACTTAGGCAGTATGCGTGGCACTTAGTAGCACAGATCTGCAGCTGATAGTGGGACCTGATGCAGGCTGTGTGACCAGAATGTGACCTCAGTGACGTTCACTTGACCTTTGTGCCTCTCAGTTTGTCACCAGTAAAACAGAATTATAACCTGCCTAACAAAGTTAGTACAAAGATTAAGCTAGCTAAAATAAATTACCACATTACAATAGTTTCTGGCACATGCCAAGTACTATATAAGTGGTTGTTATTGTCATTGTTATTAACATTTATTTTAAGTCACTATTAAAGCTTGATTCAGATTGCTCTATCTTCTTACAGTGGTTCACACATTTTTGCTTTCACATTTTAGAGGCTGAACCATGACATTCGCTATTGTCTTCTCTCTTCCAGCTTCTGGTATCAGAGCTTCTACACCAATGGGAAGAAGAGGGTTTCCTGGCTCATGTAGAGAGGTATTGTGTTTTAGTTTCCATATTTTACTTAGAAAGGGACTTCCCTGTGTTAATTATCATTTTTTAATTATTCCACAATAAAAGAAAAAAACACGATGGTAACAAGTTTACCACCAGACAGGTCAAACAAATACACTCTTTCCCTTATCAAGCATTCAACATTTTAATCAAGAGAAAACAGAGATTCTTCTAGACTGGACTCCAGAGCTTTTTAGTTTCTGCAGTCGCTGCACTAAACACATCCTTCCTACTGTTTTCTTCCAGAGTCATTGAATTCTATAGGGCCCAGAAGGATGCACTGCTGGCAGCTGCAGACAGATGGTTAAGTGGTGAGTGGAATATACGTCCTGTCCGGTGAGAAACACCAACACCCACTAGTGGATGATAAACACTCTGGGTAGTGGGATGATTCTGGGGAAAGAGACGAATCCAGGAGCACTCCCTATGAATAATCCCAGAGGTGCGAGTCTGCAACCCTGGTCCTGTTCTGCCTGCTCTGCGTTACCTGTCTGCAGCAAAGAAGCTGTGGTTTCAAGGAGAAAAAGACCAATTAGTCTAAAAACCAGCCGGCATTAACTTAAGTTAAATGATATCTGTACTCAAAAGTTTTAGAGTTATTTCAAAATTTCCCCTAAATAGAAGAGGAATTATCAAGCAATATACTCCTTTTCTAACCAGACTGTATAAAGACAAAATGGTCCCATCTAAGGCAGATCTCTCATTACAATTTACTTGCTTTCTAATCATTAACCCCATTTATCTAATATATGTTGCTAATTTGATTGCAGGATGGTTTGATTTAATTTTCTATTAAGAAAGTCAAATGAATTCATGGCTTTAATTGTATCATTAAAAATGCATTTGGTATGAATAGTAGCAAACAAAAAATATCAATTCCTTGTTTCTGTCATATCTTGTTTCCCATAAAGTCCTAATAAATGCAGAATTGTCTTTTTGGTAAGAGTACATTTTGTACAGTGGAGTTGAAGACAAGGTTTTAATCAACAGCAAATTTTTTAAAAATAAAAGAATAAGCAAAATCACAATCATTATCCTTCTTAATTTCTCTATCCTGATATTCAGTGGAACACAAAGTCTGTAAATGCACCTGGAATTCTTAAATTTTAAGTACTTCTTATAATTAATTACATTCTGATAAAAATGCTAATCCATTGGACTGCTAAGCTGTTACATAAATGATAGGATTTATTAAAACACTGAAACAATGTAGGAGCTGAAAAATCCTTTTCTGACGTTGACAGAGCCAGTTCAGCTCCAGTTTGGTTCCAGGGGGAGCAAACCCGGGCCCTGGGTTTCTTCCACTCTCCTCGGACTGGCCAAGCTGTGAATACACATGCGCATCTCCCTCCCTCCCTCCACCTCTCACTCACTTTTTGAAATAAAACTGAGAATGTCAGTTTTCAGGACTCATAGAAGTATATGTTTTTCAAATGCTGTTGTTGAAGGAACTATTTTGAAAATACTAGTTTACAGTTACAGATTATGTCATTAAGTAATAATACATTTGATGTCAAAAAAGGCTGTGGGAGATAGTTATTCTCTTCTGTTTGTAGGTTTGGCAGAATGGCACGTTCCTACTGCTGGAATGTTTTTGTGGGTTAAAATTAAGGGCATCAATGATGTAAAACAACTGATTGAAGAAAAGGCCATTAAAAAAGAGGTAAAAAGGGGGAGGGAAGTTATATTTGTTCTTTAAAGTACTTTCTTAAATAAAAATGGACAGAGATGTTTATCATTGCCTACCACACAAACTCATGTTTTAAATTAATATATGAAGTTTTTGAGTTAAAAAATTATTCTTCTGGTCCAGATTAGTGGAAATATAGTCATTCACCTCAGCTACTGGTTATTTAATAGCTAAGAGCACAGTCTCCCAAGCCACATTCTGGAGGCTTGAATCCAGCTCCACCCCTTAATGGGTATGTAAAGTTGGATAAGTAACTCTCCCTTTTTTTTTCTGTAAAATATAAATAATAAGAATCCCTCCCTCATAAGATCGCTTTGATGATTAAATGAGTTAATATGTATGAAGCGCCTAGAATAATACCTGGCACATAGGAAATGCTTGGTAAGTATTACCATTTGTATTTAAAAGGGTTTTTTCCCCGATGATGAAAGTAAAGCATACTCATTGTAGCAAACTTGGAAAATGCATAAAAATGTAAAGAAAAAATTGCAAATAGCCCATAATTCTAACACCCAGCTTTTGTGGCCATTTGTGGTGTGTTTTCTTGAAGAGCTTGTGTATATCTAGTATTTGGCTGTGTAATTATTTTACATGGTTAAAATTACACAGAAAAGTTGGTGTCCTGCTTTCCTCATTTAAAATCGGCCTTCAAGGGTTTCTACTAGATTCTTTTCTCCTTTTGTCCTTAAGTCGTAAGTCTACTTAGATACAGTTCAGGGACATTGATTATGCTGATAAATCTAAATATTTTCATTTGTAGCTTTCATTTACCAAGTAAATTATCCTTTCTCTGTTAGTTACGTCCTTTGTCATGTTTGTCAGTCTTTTGTAAACTCTAAGATCAGTTTCCAGGTTCAGTCTGTCTGGAAGCAGTAAGTACAGAAGAGCAGATTGTGTGGGTGTAGGCAAAGCTCCGCGCCAGCGCCAAGGGGGCCAGGGGCGGGCAAAGCCATGTGCTGAGGCCGGACCTGGACTCTGACTGCCCAGACTTCGGTGCTAGCCCCCTACCCTGGGAAAGTCACCCACTCTCTCTGACCATCTTACTTGAGTGCAGGCCTCCTGCTTTATTAATTGTTCTAATCCTAGTAACCCTACATAGTAGGTATTTAGTAAATACCAAACTGACTTCTTCCAAAAAAATCTATTTTAGTATAATAAATCAATTTTGCTTTATTTGCTTTTCCATCAATGTCATTATCAACAAGAGCATTTGGTAAGTGGCTGTTTTTATGTATCTCTGAGCTAAGTGCTAAAGATACTGTAATTTTTTCAGTCTTCTCCATTTATCCCATATATCCTGTTGCTTGTATTTTTACTTCTTCTGAGTAATCTGCAGCTTTATCACTACATCCGCTGCCCAGACTTTGGTCATCCTGTGAAGAGACTATTTCTCATCCCCCCTCCTCTCACAGCTCCTTGCTTACAATACATCTCACTTTTCCACTATAGGGGAGAATGATGGCTTCCACTTTTTTGTGATCAGGACACAAAGACCCATCTTCTGCCTTAACAGCTTTTCCCCAGAGCACTTCAGATCGCTTCACGCCCAACTCCTCTTACTTTAGCAGGCAGTGCCCAGATCTACACCGTGTACTGATGGGCAGTTACCAATGCTTCTGAATATCTCAAGAGTCAACCCAATGCAAGTCTATTTGCAGCTCACATAAAATTTTCAAAGATGTGACCTACAGGCAACTCCGGTCCGCCCAGCGATTGAGAGCCTGGTTCCTTCCATCTTGCTGTTCTTCAGTCTTCAACACATGGGTTCCACGAGGCTACAAATGGAAAGGGCATAATGAATCACACACGGGGTGACCTCTAGGCCTACACGTAGCACCCTCACCCTTTGGTGGTCACGTGGCCACAGGTAACAAGGAAGAGGCTGGGGCTAGAGTATGCCTGTGTGCCCAGGACCCAGAGGACGTGGGATTCGAGCCAGTGAGCCCTCCGCCACCATGGTCGTCAGGAACAGCAGCTGTCCCTGCCACTCTGTCATGACACACTTAATAGCTTAATCCATTTACTTACGTATTAAATGTTTTACCTCCTTTCAGTTCTCTGAGTGGACCAATTCTATTCCAGTCTCGGGCCTTTACGCTCTGTACCTTCTCCCTAAAATAGTCTTCCTCCACTTTCTGCTTAGTCAGCACCTACTCATCTATAAAGTCCTATCTTAAAAGTCATTACCAATTTTGGTGACTTAAAAATGGTATCTCATTGTTTGAACTTATATTGTTTTTCTATTTAGGCTAAACAGTTGTTTATGTTTATTGCCATTTCTATTTCTTTTTTAAGCTGTCCTTGGCCTATGAAAGCTAGAATTTCAGTGCCCTCAGTTTCTATGCATTCTCTGTATATGGAGAAGGGACAGCATTTGCGGTGCTTGCTGTAAACAGTTTCCCAGTTTCTGCACTTTTGTTTGCTATGTGACATACAGAATTTTTATGTAAATTGATTTTTATCTTACAATTTGTCTTAAACTAAAAAAGCTTTCCCCACTCTGAGATTAGGTTTATCTATATTTTCTTTTAGTTTCTCTTTAATGGTAATTCATTTTCCACAAACTCTCTCAGATATTAATAGCTCCTGGAAATGTCTTCTACATTGATAGCTCAGCACCTAGCCCTTACTTCAGAGCGTCCTTCTCCTCCGCATCTCCAGAACAGATGGGTGTGGTGAGTATGATATTCTGTTCAGACTAACATAACAATCAGGTCTATTTCTTGGTGCAGGTTTTCATTTTGTGAATTACAGTATTTAATGTCTCCTTGGGTTTCTAAAAAAACAGGTATTAATTGAAAAGTCATGAATTATCATTAAAAGAGCCATTTTAATGGCAGTAAATGGGCAAATGCATGAGACCAAGTTGGAGTTAGATTTTACTGTCTCCATGAATAGTTTTCAGGCCAGTGAACAGCGTTGGCAGATTACCAGGGTGGTATGCAGAAAACCTCTTCCTTCCCTCATGAAGTTAACATGAGCTGAAAGTACACACTCATGATAGCTGTCTCTTTCTCGGAAGAAAAAAATATCAGCACACATCAAATAGAGTAATATTCTTAAGTTTCTCACAAAGTGCAGGTTCAGCCAACATAGCAAAGCAGAGACGAGTCCCTCAGGACTGTGTGTCTGGAGCCCGAACAGCACCACAAGTTGAACTTGGGAAGAGTCTACACGCCTCCCTGCAGACGGGCTGGTCTGGGATGGTCTCTGTCCTTTATTTACCTGCTCTCTCGTGTCACTACATATGTTTCTCCTGAGTTAGCGCCGCTTTTGTGTGTGGATAGAGTTGGACAGTTGAAATTACAGAATGTAGGTGCAGGTGAGAGATTAATGTGAAAAAATAAAATATTTGTGTTGTGGGGAAAATAGGAAATGATGTTCTTGGGGGCTGTAAGAATAAAAAGTTATCCTGGGAATCTGGCATACTTACATCTGCATGTACCAGTGGACGCTGACGGCGTCCTGCCTCGATGAAGCTGGTGTTAAACTTGACTTCTCGTCGCCACAGCTCATCCTAAGAGGGATATTCTGAATCAGTTATGACAGGCTCTTCCCAAGTAGCATCCTAACTTCATTATGTCTTATCTATCTTTTTTCTGTTTTAGGCCTTCCAGAGATTAGCCCAACTTATAAAAGAATCTTTATGAAGATAGTAAACTCTTCGTAGAACCCATGAATTTTTCCGATAAATTATTTCTATGTTTTAGCAGAAAGAAGTGATCATTTTGGTGTTAGACCTACAGATCGGATTTCCTCAAACATGTCATATCTGTAGTAATCAAGGCAACCTTTAAAGTGCTCTTAAGTCCATCAGATTGCCAAAATACATTTATAATCCATTCATACCTTTTGATAAATTTTCAACCTGCAAAAAATTATTTTTACCCTGGATTTTATTGTAAAGAATTCTGTAGTTACTTTATAATGTTCCATAGATTTTCTATGAAAATTGTACAGTAAATCATTTTGAAAATGTATAAAAATAAATACAAAATAGTATATAATGGGAACTTTTTCTATTTTTAGGAAAGTTTAATGAATGCTTATTGCAAAAATTGTTAGAATTTGACCATTATGAAGGATTTACAGTGGGAGTACCACAGATATTATGTTATGCCATAGAAATCCTATAAAATAAAATTCTGAAACTAACTTACATAAAGGTATCATCAGACTCATTAATTTTAAGTAAAGAAGAGAGATCCAGGACTTAGAAAAATCTACTACATTGTATTTTCATAATACTACACAGTTTACAGAAGCACATTCTTTTTTATTATTATTAAGGTATCACTGATATACAATCTTATGAGGGTTCCGCATGAGCAACATTGAGGTTACAACATTCACCTGTATTACCAAGTATCCCCCGACCCCATTGCAGTCACTGTTCATCAGCTTAGTAAGATGTACAAAAGTACATTCTTAACGGTTATGTAATTTAAACTTCCTACACCCCTTTGAAGTACTTAGAACATACTTTGTAATGATTTTTTTCCCGCCTTTTAATATCTTTATTTTTCCCATCTGATTATAAAATATACTCTCAAGTAAAAGGAATAAAATAAAAGCCACTTGCCATCCCACCCCCCGTGATAACTGCTGCCAACATTTATCATCCATCCTTTTCCATGTCTTTCTGTGCATATACATGTAATATGTGAGAGAGTAGGCTCTCATCACGACAGTGTCTCATAAATGTATTCATTTGATTTTGCTCAGTAATAAATTACCACAGTGTTCCAATAGTAATTGTAAAATTATAAGTTTCTTTAAGGAATTAGGAAGTTTATGTCACTGTCATTCCATCCTTTGTGTATATAAACATTTCCATCATAGTTATTATTTTCCTGGCATCTGTGTGAGATGTTACATCTTCCAGCAGTTATAAACTTCTCGAGCAAAAATCTCACCTCAAAGCTCAGATAAACTGGCTTGAAGCCTAAATCACTATTTCTAGAACCAGTGGGAGTTCTTCAGGAGAGGTGGAGAGACGGCGGGGCCTGGATGAGGGTGAGTTGGTGGACCTGACAGTTCCGTTACTGTGGGGAGACAGGGAAGTATAGATTAGAGACATTTTTAGAAGTACAGTAAGCCTTCCACTTATCTGATTCCATAGCTTTCAACAATAACCAAAATGGCTTGGCTAGCACTTTATAAATAGTACCTTGCATTTGTGTTTAAGCCACCCACACAGAGTAGTTGATTTATAAATTGATGTAAAATCCCCAGCTTTCAAGCAGGGGATTAACCCTGACCACAATCTGTAGGAATCTGCTTCTTCCAAGCAAAACTGCGTGAGAAAGGCAGAGAACACGGGGTGCGTAGGCTGTCCTTACTGTGGGGGTGCATTTCCACCCAATGAGCTCGCCTTTCCCTCGCACTGAAGCTCCAGAACACCAGCCTCACTTGGTGCCGTTGTGAATGTCTCTAGTCTTTTGGGAGAGCCGTTTGGCACTGGGCATCAGGAAACGGTAAACGTTTATATGCGTTCACACACACGTTGGGTGCTGTGGGCCGGCCCACTCAGCCTATGTTCTTGCTTCCTTCCGGGGTCCTTGAGCCCTAAGGGGGAAGCTGCTGATGCCCCGGCATCTAGCTCCAGTTACGTCCTGTCGTTCAGAACTGCGTGGAGGGAACAAGGCATCCATTCTGCTGGCACGGCCAGGGCGGCCTGATGGTCCAGCTGCAGCCTCATGTCCAGGGGCCTGTGATGCTGATAGAAGCAGTAAAATGCTGGGGCTGGAAATTGTTTCTGGAAGCTCCATCTCCCCTTTCAACCACTCCAACAATCTTGGAAACCACAAACACATAATAAACCTTCTTGCTTAAACCAGCCTTCATAGTTTCCATTATCTGCAAATGAATGCCGACCTGGCCAAGAGTGGGGCCTCGAGACCACCGTTGGCTCAGGCTTGGTGGTTCCCTCCAGGACTCAAGAGGACCCAGAAGCT
Source organism: Smutsia gigantea (assembly GCA_032199065.1). Taxonomy (NCBI): domain Eukaryota; kingdom Metazoa; phylum Chordata; class Mammalia; order Pholidota; family Manidae; genus Smutsia; species Smutsia gigantea. The sequence continues at coordinate 15,969 of JAVSCE010012394.1, read as the reverse complement.
GTTGAATTCACAGCTGTGGTTACTGCAGCAAGAAGGATAGAGTCAAATCTCAAAGGGAAAAAGTGGGGGAGAGTCAAGGAGACCAGGCACAGCCCCGGCGGTCATACAGGATGCGCTGACTCCCTCGGCAGTGAGGTGTGACCAGGGCAAAGTGCTGTCAGCAGGGGGTGCCCACGTGAGGCTGGCTGTCCAAGGCTTCTCCAGGGGGCCAGTCACATGTCCTACAGCCTGCACACCCACAGGACCGCAGGGATGCGCCATAAATCACTCTTAGGATAAGCTATCTGGAAAATCTCACAGCACAGCTCAAGACCAGGCATGCACACACTCACCAGTCAGCGTGTGCCAGCGTCCCCAGGAGCCAGCCGAGCAGCAGTCACAAAAACGGCCCTGACCCCTGACCTGGACTCGGGCCTGGTCTGAGACCCACAGCTGCTGGGGTGACCCCTCCTGCCCACCGGGAATCCCCCTTCTGGGCATTTATAGGAAATAATTACCCAAACTATTGGAGAAACTAAAAAAATATGAAGACAGTGATTCTAATTTAAAACAGCAAAAAGCTGAGCTGAAGGATAGAGGCTTTATGACCAAGATTCACAGTAGGAAAATGGTTGTCAGTTCTGATTTATCCACTTTAGTTTCAGGCGACCATGTGAACACCGTGATGAATTCGTATCTCTCATTTTATGAAGCAGTATGGTGCGATGATTATATATGATATGGAATGGAAAACCAGGGTATAAAGTGCACACGGTCTAATTACAACTAAGTAAAAGAAGATATCCACCAAAAAGGTGACAATTGGTTGACTTTTTTCTTTATTTTCAAAATACTCTGTAACATGGCTCTCTTATAATTACAAAATAAATTCTTTTTTAATACTTAAGAAAACTAGGTACACATTTTTTCAGTTGGATAAGAAGGAGTTCCTAAAGGCAGTGGAAAGAAATACATCTGGGAACAGCAGGGTGGCAACTGCCCCGTAATGGGAAATTAGACAGAAAGCCGTAGCCACACAACACAGTCCATGTGGAAATGGTAAGAAATCCCAGAGGTTTACTTTCCTATCATAAGGCTATGTGGCTCGTGTGTGGAAACCCCAGTGTCACCATTCGCGGCGTGCAATGAACTGAGGCAGCTGGGGGTTTGGCCCTGGCGGTGATCAGTATGGCCTGAAACGGAAGTCATACCTGGCACTGTTTTCTTTTGGTTTAATGTTTATCCACCAACCTTAGGAATATCCTCCCTTCTAGGTAAGAAAGTCTTTAATGCTTACCCTATAATGCTTGTACAGCATGGTTTGTCTTCACATTCCTTTTCACATGCTAATTAAATCTCCAGTGGGTGGCAATTATTTACTTTATCAAAAGTAGGTTTGATTAACATTTTTGGATAATCTTAGTTTAAATGAAAATCACCTATTGACCAAACCCCTTAACTGAGGATGTGTGTTTATTACAATTGTAAGTTCCCTGAAGTCAAGAACCATCAGTCCTTTCTCTGGAACCCAATGGTAACTAGAATGTCATTTTAAAGAGGTATGGACTGACCAGCATGCCTTTGCAGTTAGCCTGATTTTATGCTTCAAGATGTAAAATTTTACTTATTTTATTCATTCAGTCTGCAAATATTTGTTGAATGCCTGCTATTCCAGGTGCTCAGCATACAGTAGTGAACAACACAACTCTTGACTTCATAGAGCTCACATTTGGGACAAGGGCTGGGGAGGGAAGACACACTAAGGAAATGTATTAAAGTATTTTACATAATGATAAACGCTGCAAAGAGGGTAATCAGGGCAGGAGGTTAGACAGTGACAGAGCGGGGCTGCTGTGTTAAACAGGGGGCTCACTGAAGGCCCCAGAGCAGGTGACATGGGAGCAGAGGGCACGCTGGGCTTTGCAGAGGTCTGGACGCAGCCCCCGGGGCAGCGGCCCTGACGTGCCCAGGAGGCCCCCACGGCCTGTCTGAGGAACTACAGGCAGCTCCCAGTGGCTGAAGGTAAGCAAAAGGGTAGACTGCTAGGTGGCCCTGACAAAGTGCCTCAGGTGGGGTGTGTGGACCAGCACAGTTCTAGAAGCTAAAACTCCGAGATGGAGATGTCGGCAGATCTGGCTTCCTCCGAGGCCTCGCTTCTGGGTTTGAGGTGAGCACCTTCTCCCATGCCCTCACTCGGCCTCCCCTTTGCAGGCGGTTGTGCCCCCCTCCTTTTCATAAGGACACAGTCATTCTGGATTAGGGCCCAGCCTAATGATCTCATTTTAACTCAATTACCTCTTAGAGGTTCTGTCTCCAAATGTGGTCACATTATGAGGCTCTAGGGGTTAGGACTTCAGCATTTGAATTTTAGGGGGACACCCATAAATTCAGCCCATAATGAAAGGGAAGTGGCAAAAGATAAAAAGCCAGAGAATAAGGGGGAGGGGGCAGCCAGCCAGGTAAGGCCTCTTGCAGGCATGCAAGAAAACAGCATGAGCTGACTTGGATTTCAGAATGGCACTCTAACCCCAGCGTGGAAAATGGACCCGAATGGGAGACCACTTAGGGGTCTGGAGGCAGGAACTTCTGTTTTAATTAGGACGATCAAGCAAGAACTTTCTGATGACATGGCATTTAAGGCAAGGAAATGAATAAAGTGAAGGGCAGTCCAGGCAGACATCTGAGCCAAGAGAGAAGCAAAACAATTTTTCAATAAAAACTGAATATAAAGAGATTACTTGATGGATTTAAGGTGAAATAAGTACTACATGATTCCTATTCTCATATAATCTGAATATGAAACTCATTTCTTGCTCTTATGTGCTTGACTTGACTAATTACTTTTTCTTACCTATTCCCACTTTCAGATTTTTTTATTCCCATTTAATTTTGTGTACTTTCTGTAAACTGTTTCATGTGTTCCTTTATTTGGAATTTATAACTGTAATTGAAAATGTGTACTGGCCTGGAATATGGTCATGTCAGTAACATTTAGTATTTAAATAGGTAGATTATCCAAATGCTACGGCAATGTGTTCATTAGTCATTGAAAAAGCAATCAAAATTAGCATCTAATGGAGCTATTCATGATTTTACATTTAATAACCTAAATGAAGAGAAAATGAAAACATGTCTTCCCACACTTCAGGAATACCGGAACCTGCTTTGCAAGTTCAGCTCCCTGAATGCCGTCCGCACCTGCAGCGTTGCAAGGATCCGCCAGCCTCAGCTCAGAAAGGCTGGCCCCATGGCCTCCACTTCCGAGGCTCCTGGAACCCCACGCAAACCACCCTAACAGGGACCTGGAAATCCCCAGGCACCTGAACCACCGCCCCCCCCAGAGGAAATTCAAGCGAGGGGAGGAGGCAGGGAGTGGGGGAGGCTGAAGTTGCAGGCGCTGGGGACCTAGCAATCCCTCAGTTCCCGGAACTCACCTTCAGGCCGTGAGGACCCTCATCACAGCATAGTTGGTGAAAGAAGGAAACGCTGGGCGTCCAGCTGCAGCCCTCCTCCCTCCAGGGCCCTCACGGGGCCCCTCTTCCTTCATGTGCCTGGCTCCCACTCAGGGCTCGGTTTGACCCTGCTTTCTGAGAGGCCACCACCCTGGGCCCCAAGACTAGGGCAGTGAGCACCCCGTTGTTTCCTCCGGAGCACTTACCACAATGCCAGGTGATTATCTGTGCAGTGACCGTCTCCGCTGCCTGCCCCCTTCTCCTCCCAGACCTTCATCTCCGTGAGGACCGGAGCTCTCTCCATTCTCTCCACAGCTCTGTGCTCAGAGCCTGTTGCAGGGCCTGGCAGACAGCAGGTTCTCCATAAACATGCTGCCATTGGATGGTACACTTTAAGTGGGTGAGTCATAGGGATGTGAAATTACATCTCAGTGGAGCTGTTTAATTAATTAGCCACTAAAATAATGAAATTACTATACAGTGGCATACAATGTAGTTAGAAAAGAGTACTATTTGGGCTTTATGTCTATTGACATAGGAAAACATTCAAGCATTATGTAAGAGTTTTTATAAACAATGTGTATAATACAATCCCTTCTTTTTTGCTTAATGAAAAGATATGTCCATATATTTAACCAATACTTATCGAATGCCCATATTTCCAGGCAGTTCTAAGTGTTTGTGATACATCAGTGAATACACATCTTTGTCATTACAGGGCTGACATTCTAGCATGATAAACATAGTAAAGAGGTACATTACACACTCTGTTAGGAGGTAAACGAGCCATGGGGGTGGGGTGGCAGAAGAGGGAGGGACCCTGGGGAGACCCGTGCTGTGGTTTAAACAGGGAGCCTGACCTGCTCCTTTGAGGAGGTGAGCCGAGACCCAGCAGAGGGAGTTAGCCCCACGGTCCCTGGGGGGCAGCAACAGCCCAAAGCAGGTGTGAGCCTCTTCTGCCCCAGCAACGGCCAGCGGACCAGTGGCTACAGCAGAACAAACAGGAGGGAGAGAGAGTGTCAGTGGGGGAGGCTGGGTGGCCAGAGGCCTTCTTGCCACTGAAGGACTTTGGCTTCCACTCTGTGGGGGGCAGGCGCATAGAGCGACATCTGCTTTGCTGATCAAACATCCAGACGGAGGTGTGCGGCGAGCAGCTGGAAACATCAGTGTGCAGTCGGGGAGAGAGGCCAGGCTAGAGATGGGATCTGGGGGTCATCTGCTAGGGCCTTTCAAGCCTTTGGCCTGAATGCCCACCAAACACAGAGCAAAGTGCGGGAAGGAAGCCTGAAGCAAACCACCAGGGACAGGCCGCGGGGAAGAGGAGACCAAGTCGGCGGAGGCAGCCAAGGTGGCAGGAAGAGGCAGGCCAGCCGGACGCGAGAAGGCAGGGCTGTGATGCAACCCAGAGCTGGGAGGCTGTAGGGACCTGGCCAAAGGCAGATCCAGGGACTTGGAAGGCCAAGTGGGGTGGGTTTAAGAGAGAACTGGAGAAAAAGAATTGCAAACAGCTGTGTTAGTTGTAAATCGCCTGGGGACTTGCATGAAAACAGAAGCAATATCTCTTGGTCATAAAATGACAGGTGAGTTTTGTCTCCCCTATCATTTTACTATTAGCTGAAATTAACACGGACTCCTTCTAAAACAAATAAAAATAAAATTATCAAATCCCTCTCTAAACACTTCATCCGCCAGCCTTCCCTGAGCTCCAAAGGGCTCAGGCCTCAGAAACATGCACAGATGCCCATTCCTGGGTGTCATCCTCTGTTTCCAAACATGGCGACAACCCCCTACGACCCCAAAGAGCACATACATGGCACACCGTCTGCTGGTCCCAAACTTCAGCTGCCACACATTTTGAAATTAAATGGTATCCTGACACCTTGAAATTTTTCAATAATTAAAATAGATGTTTACAGAACACTTTCCATGTGGCAAGAATTAGCTAAACACTGCATTTAAAAAGATGAGGAGATTGCCAAATGCCTAATTTACACTGTGAACACTTTACTCAAGACAGCCAGAGACCCTCCCTGTCAACTTGACTGACGCGAATGCAAACCGGAGAAATGCCTGGAAGCTTCTAACACGTAAATGGTGAGAAAGAACCCTTGGGATATGCAGCTGCATCGCTACATAATGGCCAGGAAAGCCACCTTGTTACCAGGGCTAAAACAGGAGACTTTTGGGCACTGCTTCTGGGCAGAAGCTCCTGCTCTTCTGTTGCCAGCCTCTCTCCCAGTAATTAACTTTACTGAACTAATATCCCTCTTGCTCTTCTTTACTGAGGTAATAATAATGATGATCCCCTCTTCCTAGCAAGTACAAAGTTAGGTTTAATGAGCACAGGCTGATTAACAGGTGAGGAAAGCTGGAGATGCTTCAAATGTTTGGAGGACCCCCAGGGGCATTCCTCTCTGGCATCCAGATGATTTCTGTCACGTTAATGGTGATGCATTACATTTCTAGTCCCTAGGCCTGCAAAGTCTGTCTGTCAGTAAAGGAAGTCTTCAAAGTACAAAAGGGGGAAAAAAGATTAAAAATGGATTTGGACATGCAAATGAGGAGCAGGTCCTATTGTTACCTGTAGGTGAGTCCTCCAGCTATGACGGATGTGGGCAGCAGACCCAAGGCCAGTGGGTAACAAGAGTGAAGCTAAGTGCTTTTCATGCATGACTTAATTCAATGCCCAAAACAACTGGAAGCAGAATTATTAGCCCTATTTCACAATTGAGGAGGCTGAGATTCTGGAATGGCTTGAGGTATGGCTGACCCCAGGGCCGGGCTCAGGGCAGCCACAGGCTAGGACCCCAGAAGAGGACGCAGCAGACAACCAGTAATAGTGGTCAGAAAAAAGAAGGAGCAGAAGAGTACAGTTCTGCAGGCAGTTTAGCAGCATGTGGGGGCCTCTCATCTGCAGATGAAGTCTTGGCCCCCAGAGAAAGAAACTCAATCGATCTTAGACTATATCAAAGACTCAGAAATACACAGCAGTAGATTTGTTATGAATGGTCATGAGGAGGAAGAATAAATGTGAAAGGCTTGTAGGAACGACAACCGTTAGAAAGTTCAAGCTTCAATAATTTGTGACAACCCAGGAAATCTGAAAGGTCTATACGTAGGCCGGCTTCAAATGTTACCACATTCCTGTGCTGTAATGACAAGTGTCTAATTCAAAATGTAAAATGAAGTAACAAGTCTCGACCAGCAGGTGGCAGGCTTACCTCAGTATGATTTCTTCAAAAGCTTGCAGAAAGGACTACAGTAAATGTTTGATTCTGAGTGACATTGTTACAAAATCCAAATGTACCTCGTATTTAGAGTAATTATTAATGTGATATTATTTAATCATGCTATGGCCCTCAGTGTCATGACTAATGTTAACTAAAATTGCTCGTGCCATTAACAAGGCATACAAGATATTACACATAAAAAAGTAAATTCATCATCAAGACATTTCTGCGCACTAGATACAAAGTATAATTGTAGACCATTCCTGGACATAGTGGGGAGAAACTAATATTTTAAGTGTTGATTTTCCCTTTAAGATATTTAATATATTTTGTCTTCCTATGTGAGACCTATATCATTTTATATTGCATACTCTTGAAACTTTCATTTAATTCCTTAACGTTTTAAAAATGTTTTTCATTCATTCTAGAGAAACAATAAAATTTATTTTTAACTTTGAGAAAGTATGTAGTTCCAATTTTTACAATATTTAAAAGTATTATTTCACACACTATTCAAAATTAAAATGGCAAACCCCAATGGATAATTATGGTTAATTTGTTTACTCTCAAAATACCTCCTGATCTAATACACATTTTTCTTTATTGGCCTTATTTACACTGAGACAACCTCTGGCTTCACTCACTACTGTAATAAGTCAACAAGCATGTGCCGCCCCTGCAGTGTGTTGGGCACAAGAAGGAGAAGGTTCCTGCTTCAAGAAGCATACAGCCTTGTCATGAAGACAAAACCAATCAAGTCTTAGGTTCTGGGGAACTTGCTAAAATTTCTAAATACATGATTGCACATACATTCCCAATGCAAGTGCAACATGGTAGCCCATTTGACTTTGGGGTGAGGTGGGGTCAGCTAGGCACCATTAGCTCAGTTACTCAGGACCCCCTCCTCCACAGCCCACCCCCACCCCGCCACACTGCTACTCTTCAAAATTCAGGTCATTAAAACTTGTGTATCAGAAAAGTTTCATGTGCAAAGTATCAGAGTTCCTTTTAATAACAGAACTGGAACACTTTCAAACTACAAACGCCAGGAGTCCATAGGTGCACGGCATGATCAAAACACAGGTGCTGTGTACATTTCAAATGCCAGGTAATAAAAGCTCAGCAGACAGAATGGACCAAGGTACTGAAGGCCAGGGTGCAGGTTACAAGGGCAGAGTGGGGCAGGGTGCTGGCGAGGACCGTCAATGGCAGCTTCCTAACGGTGACGACGGAGCTCCAGCTGGGACGGTGGGAGCTCAGGCAGAGGAGAGGAGCCATTTGGATCGAGCGAGAGACATGAGGAGCATAAAGGGGATTTGATCTTTATGGAACAAATGGAGGACCCTCTAATTTTTAAAATACCATGCCCTTTTCTGCCCACTGATCTCACGTGCGAAATAAGAGGGTTGAATCCAGCGATGTTCCAGGCCCCTTGGGTGCTGACCCTCATAGGCTGGTCATCCCCACACCAGCCGTACTGAGGGACTAACCCGCATCCCTGCAGGACTCACGTTCAAGTGCTGAGCCCAGGGACCTCGGAACGTGACCAATTGGGAAACAGGGTGAAAGGGTTCTTTAGCTACCCAGCCTCGCTCACAAGGAAAGACACGAGAGCTCCGTCAGTGTGATTTTATTCCCTGTAAGACAGACAGAATGGCTGTCTCGAAAAGAAGAGAGCAGCAGCGGCAGCAGGGAGGATGGTGCTTATATAAGGGATAGGGACCTTGGCAAGCAGGATGGTGGTCTCTGACTTCTGAGAAACAGAAACTAAGAACTGCTGCAGGCCATAAGATGCTACACCCGGATGCAGCTGCTGCAAGTGATATGGGGTTTACTATGCCCAGAGGCAGTTTAGGGCTGTGTGATAATGGGGACCTAACATTATAAAGCTGCTGCAAGTGATAAGGGGTTTGCTATGCCCGGAGGCAGTTTGGGGCTGTGTGAAAATGGAGACCTAACACAGGGCCGTTGCAGGGGTGATGAAGGAAGGTGTGGTCGCACTGAAACAGGGTGGGCCTGCCCACGGCCCGAGGGCGGGCGCGGTGCACGCAGACATGCTGGCGGGAGGGCGCCTGGGGTGGGGGTCACCGCCACGCGAAGGGTGGTCTGGGGCGGGGCCTTCCCAGGCCCTCGCGGGGCACAGGCCTGCGGACACCCTGAGCTCGGGCAGCAGCCTCGGGAACGAGGACACGAGGGTCCGTTCAAGGCACTCAGTTGGCCCCAGTTTGTTGCGCAACCCTCACCAACTAACGGCACAACCAGAATCCACCACAGTCTGCTCCTGCACACACAGGTGACATCCTGCGGAGACACTCAGGTGCGGCCGCTACGCTGTAGACCGGGAAAGACCACTGCGCGCAAAGGCCTCATGGAGTCAGAGGCTCTGGGTAAATCCTCTGCCGCCGATATAAAATGAGCGCGGCCGCTGGTAGAGGCCAGTGAAACGGCCAGGGGCTCCAGGCCGCTCTGCAGGCCGCGTCACTGCCTTGTCGGCCATCGGCCCGGCCCCAGGCGCTCACGGTGCCGCCCCCCACGGCTCTCCGCCTCCACCTCCATCCTCGGGTCTGCCTCCGGGCCTGGCCGGTGACTGACTTAGTGACTGACACCCTGGCTTCCAGAGGGACTTGAGGCGACTTGAAATAGAAGCACTGGGCTGACACGGACCTTGTCATCCGCGCCCCAAGCCGGGGGCGGTTACAGCGCCTGCTGCCGGGGGATGGTAAGGCCCCCTGGACGCCCAGGGGGACACGTGCCTGTCCTCGGAATCCAGGGGCACCGGCAGGCGCTGTCGGGAGTTCCTCTGCTGTGACACCACCCTTCCGCAGGGCACATAATCAGAGGAAAACTCATCAGTGTCAGTGGCAGAGAAAAGGGAAAAGCGAAAAATCAGTCGTTCTCATTTCTCAGCCTTAGATCCGCTGGTCACATTTCCCTATAACAATGTAACTCCACATGCAGGAAAACTCACTTTGTGGGAAATGGTTTATTTTTATGCTTCTAACTTGTTCTTGTTTACACTCTAAAGGTAATACAACTTCTAAAAAATAAAAGAGACAGAAAAAAAACTATAAGAGCCAAACACATAATAGGAAAACAAGAAATAAAAATGAATTTGGTGAATTTTTTTCCTCAAGAGATAACCACTCAAACACTACAACCTCTTACGAGTTTTTCACGGAGAAATGCAATTTGGGATAAGAGGCAGGGGTGGGGGTGACATATAAAGTCTCGAGTTTACTCCTGAGGGATTCAGCAGGAGGCTCCACGGCTCGGCACCCTCTGGACGGGGCCCTTACAGTCCCTCCAGGTTGGAGATACTAAGTGTAGTTGAATGGGAGGAGCACACGGGATCCGTGCTCCCAGCATTCTGCTTTTACTCAGAAATCCGGCAAGTGTCGATGCTCCTGTGACCCTCAGAAAGCCACCCCACCACCAGAGCTCTTGAGTTCTATCAGGAATAAGTCTCGTTACTAAAATAAGCCATCAAGGCCACTGATATTTGGAGCCTACGCTTAAGTCCGCATCCCAGGCATAAACGATCAAGCGGTTTCAGGGTGAATCTTGGCTTTGATGGCCCAGGCTCCTCCGGCAAGTCCTGGATGGCACTGAGATTAGTAAGGATGCCACTGAAGGAGCGGCTGGGAAATGCACAGGGCACTCCACACATGAACAAAAATACCACCCCTTCCACCCAAAACATTCTAAATGACAAATTCCAGACACGTATCAACTTCAGGCTACCCACCAGATTAGATTAACCGTTTTTCTAATAATGACAAGTTGCTCTAATCCACTTTGCCTCATGCAGTCTCCCTCGTGACCATCTGGAAACCTCTGGACCTTCCTAAAACCAGTACGAAGTTAGATGAAATCCCAGTCATACGCCTGCCTTGGTTTTATTGTCATGCTGGAGAATACTGAGCCCTGAGAGCATAACTGACCGAAGAGGCCTCATCCAACAGTTCCCACCAGATCAGACCCTCTCTGCACTGACCCTGCTCCAGGACAGCCACTGCCTGCAGCTAAGGGACCCTCCAGCCACCTGCCTTGGACTTCCAGTTTCCACTGGCGGGATAAACAACGCTACTTAGAAGACAGAAGGCAGTGAAGCGTCTGACCCCACCATCTGGCCTGTCCCTACATAAGACAGAAAATGTGACTCCTCACTATTTAATGCTCATAGTGATATGGATTAAAATTAAAAAGATTTAACATTAAAACAGAAGGGAGTAAATCCCAAGGGTAAGCAGGAACCCTTGGATGTCTTCCCTTAACCTCCATTCACCTGGGAATTTGATAAATACTTTCCAGTCACATGGATCTTACTACTCAGACATTTGAGTAGAAACTCTCCTTTCATCCTTCCCTTTGGAAATATTATATATTAAACAGATCTGTTAAACTGTATGGTCAGCATAAGGCATTTTCTAGATTAATTTTCACTATATACTAACTTTAGGGCTTAACCAACATGAGAAGCCATGTTCTCAACTACCAACTTACTTCCAACCAAATAATAATTTTGTTCAGGTGAATAACTGAGATCCCTGCCTTTCTTTCATCTGCCTCCTTTCCTAGTACAGACTAATTCATCTGAAAATTGTATCAACCACTATCAAGTCCATACTTATTCAACAGACATTTAGCAAGTACCTACTACATGCAGGGTAAGACTACAAGAGGTGAGACGTGGCCTCTATCCTCAAGGAGTTTTAACTACTTTGGGAAGATAGGCAATGTATGTTAGATGCAGCTGGCATAACAAAACAACTTTAACGTTGTACCAGATAAAAATAAAATCATTTGCTGTTTAGCAAAATTCTTTAGGCTGATTAAAAATAGAAAATTCATTATATTTTTATTGCTGATATTTATTCTTGCTGTAATCTTGTCACTGATAATTCATTCACCATGTTAATATTTTTATTATTCTTTCACCATAAATAACTTATGGGATAAGAGTCACTCTCCAGTTAATAGCTTTAAAAAAAAAAGCCATCCAAGTTCTTTTGTAAATGAATTGTCACTATAAATTATACCATGTTCCTAAGCTTTTAGACAAATCTGGCATATTTATTTTACAATAAATTAAAATGTATGAGAGAAGGACTTCCGGGAAGATGGCGGTGTGAGCAGGGCGGCAGAAATCTCCTCCCAACACTATATTTATCTACGAAAACACCGAAAATACATCTATTCCTAAAAGAGAGATGAGAATACACAGGAAAGCGCACAGCGTGCAGCTACACCCGAGAGGACTCGGCACCCCAAGAGGCGGGTAAGATACGGAGCCGCGACCCGGCGGGACCCGAGCCCTCCCCACCCCAGCGCACCGGCGGGAGGAGAGGATTCAGAGCCGGGAGGGAGTGGAAGTGCACCCCGCGAAGTAGCCAGCCCCGGTGATCTGCGCGGGGAGCGCTGACCCACACTGCGCCGTGCAGCGGAGATTGGAGAGACAGAGGGGCAGGATCTGAGCGGGGAACGCGCCAGGGGGCTTGCAACCGGCTCCCGGGAAGGAAAAAAAAAAAAAAGCGCGCGCTTTCTTCAGCGGTCTTAAAGAGACAGGAGCCCAGCGGAGGAGCCGGATTGCCCCAGCACACTCAGCCCAGCAGGCTGGGAGTCCTGGGGAGTTTCAGATGCCTTAGCTGGCGACTGAGGAAGCGTAGCCATACTTAACACTTCTCACTGAGATCAGCAGCCTCCTATTCGTTCCCACCCCTGCCAAAGCGATAAAGGGCCCTGCGGAGCAGCACAGTCACAGCTGTTGAATAGTGGGGCAATAGCGCCACCTAGAGCATTCCCACAGAATCTACGTACGGTGGGCATTTTTTTGTTTTTTTTGTTTTGTTTTGTTTTTTGTTTTCTTTTCTTTCTTTTTCTTTCTTTTTTTTCTTTCTTTCTTTTTTTTTTTCTTCTCTTTTTAAAGTCTTAAAGAGCCCAGCTGACATACGTGGCAACTATCAGTGACCAAATTATACAGTCATGAAAAGACAGAGGAATATGGTTCAGACCAAAATCAACCAGACAACCCCAGAGAGGGAGTCTGAAGGGATGGAAATGCACAGCCTCCCTGAAAAAGAATTCAGAATAAAAGTCATAACCATGCTGATGGACCTACAGAGAAATGTGCAAGAGCTGAGGGAGGAAGTGAGGGAACTGAGGAAAGACAATACAGAAATCAGACAAGCGATTGACGGGCTTAACAGCAGAATGGATGAGATGCGAGAGACTGTTAATGGAATAGAAAACAGAGAACAGGAGTACAGAGCAGCTGAGGAAGAGAGAGATAAAAGGATTTCTAGGAATGAAAGAATATTAAGAGAACTGTGTGACCAATCCAAACGGAACAATATTCGCATTATAGGAGTACCAGAGGAAGAAGAGAGAGAAAAAGGGATAGAAAGTGTCTTTGAAGAAATAATTGCTGAAAACTTTCCCTCGCTGGGGAAGGAAGTAGTCTCGCAGTCCACCGAAGCTCATAGATCTCCCAACACAAGGGACCCAAGGAAGACAACACCAAGACACATAATAATTAGGATGGCAAAGATCAAAGATAAAGACAGGGTATTAAAGGCAGCTAGAGAGAGAAAAAAGATCACCTACAAAGGAAAACCCATCAGACTATCATCAGACTTCTCAACAGAAACCTTACAGGCCAGAAGAGAATGGCATGATATATTTAACGTAATGAAACAGAAGGGCCTCGAACCAAGAATATTGTATCCAGCACGATTATCATTTAAATATGACGGAGGGATTAAACAATTTCCAGACAAACGAAAGTTGAGAGAGTTTGCCTCTCATAAACCACCACTACAGGATATCTTAAATGGACTGCTCTAGATGGAAGCACACCTAGGCTAAAAAGATGTCACCAGAGAAAATAAAATCATAGCAAAGAAAGCAGACCATCCAAATACTAACTAAAGGCAAAGAATAAAACACCTATTATAGAAAGAATGGAGGAGGAGGAATAAGAAGGGAGAGAAAGAAAGAAGCATCAGACTGTGTTTACAATAACTTAACAAGAAAGTTAAGTTAGATTGTTAGATAGTAAAGAAGCAACCCTTGAACCCTTGGTAACCACGAATCTAAAGCCAGCAATGGCAATAAGTACATACCTATCAATAATCACCCTAAATGGAAATGGACTGAATGCACCAATCAAAAGACACAGAGTAACAGAATGGATAAAAAAGCAAGACCCATCTATATGCTGCCTACAAGAAACTCACCTCAAATCAAAGATATACACAGACTAAAAGTGAAGGGATGGAAAAAGATATTTCATGCAAACAACAAAGAGAAAAAAGCAGGTGTTGCAGTACTTGTATCAGACAAAATAGACTTCAAAGCGAAGAAAGTAGCAAAAGATAAAGAAGGACATTACATAATGATAAAGGGGTCAGTCCAACAAGAAGATATAACCATTATAAATATATATGCACCCAACACAGGAGCGCCAGCATATGTGAGACAAATACTAACAGAATTAAAGGACGAAATAAAAGCAATGCATTCATTTTAGGAGACTTCAACACACCACTCCCTCCAGAGGACAGATCAACCAGACAGAAAATAAGTAAAGACACAGAGGCACTGAACAACACACTAGAACAGATGGACCTAACAGACATCTACAGAACTCTGCACCCAAAAGCAGCAGGATACACATTCTTCTCAAGTGCACATGGAACATTTTCAGAATAGACCACATACTAGGCCACAAAAAGAACCTCAGTAAATTCAAAAATATTGAAATCCTACCAGCCAACTTCTCAGATCACAAAGGTATAAAACTAGAAATAAATTTTAGAAAGAAATCAAAAAGGCTCACAAATACATGGAGACTTAACAACACTCTCCTAATTAATCAATGGGTTAACGACCAAATCAAAACAAAAATCAAAGAATATGTGGAGACTAATGACAACAACAACACAAAGCCACAACTTCTGTGGGACGCAGCAAAGGCAGTTCTAAGAGGAAAGTATATTGCAATCCAGGCCTATTTAAAGAAGGAAGAACACTCCCAAATGAATAGTCTAAAGACACAATTACTGAAATTGGAAAAAGAAGAACAAATGAGGCCCAAAGTCACCAGAAGGAGGGACATAATAAGATTAGAGAAGAAATAAATAAAATTGAGAAGAATAAAACAATAGAAAAAATCAATAAAACCAAGAGCTAGTTCTTTGAAAAAATAAACAAAATAGATAAACCCCTAGCCAGACTCACTAAGAGAAAAGATACTCCTAAGCAACATACACAATCAGAAATGAGAAGAAAAAAATCACTACTGGACCCATGAAAGAAGCAGCAAAAGAATCATAAGAGAATATTATAGAACGATATGCTAACAAGCTGGAAAACATAGAAGAAATGGACAACTTCTTAGAAAAATACAACCTTCCAAGACTGACCAAGCAAGAAACAGAAAAACTAAACAGACCAATCACCAGCGACGAAATCGAATTGGTAATCAAAAACTACCCAAGAACAAAACCCCCGGGCCTGATGGATTCACCTCTGAATTCTACCAGACATATAGAGAAGAAATAACCCCCATTCTCCTTAAAAAAAAAAAAAAAATAGAAGAGGAGGGAATACTTCCAAACTCATTCTATGAAGCCAGCATCACTCTAATACCAAAACCTGGGAAAGACCTCACCAAAAAAGAAAATTACAGACCAATATCCCTGATGAACGTAGATGCAAAAATACTCAACAAAATATTAGCACACCGAATTCAAAAATACATCAAGAGGATCATACACCATGATCAAGTGGGATTCATCCCAGGGATGCAAGGATGGTACAACATTCGAACATCCATCAACATCATCCACCACATCAAAAAAAAGAAGAACAAAAACCACATGATCATCTCCAGATGCTGAAAAAGCATTTGACAAAATTCAGCATCCATTCATGATTAAAACTCTCAAGAAAATGGGTATAGACGGCAAGTACCTCAACATCATAAAGGCCATATATGACAAACCCACAGCTAACATCATACTTAATGGCGAAAAGCTGAAAGCTTTTCATCTAAGATCGGGAACAAGACAGGGATGCCCACTCTCTCCACTGCTATTCAACATAGTACTGGAGGTCCTAGCCACGGCAATCAGACAAAACAAAGACATACAAGGCATCCAGATTGGTAAAGAAGAAGTCAAATTGTCACTATTTGCAGATGACATGATACTGTACATAAAAAACCCTAAAGATTCCATTCCAAAACTACTAGAACTAATATCTGAATTCTGCAAAGTTGCAGGATACAAAATTAACACACAGAAATC